>CAXAQZ010000755.1:0-47500 GCA_963971145.1 Sussaba pulchella
GCTACCACTACGAATAATTGGACCCTAATAATTCCAAGTGGTTGCATTACAATTGTGAGATCAAAAAACCATAAAACATAACCTCACTTCCGTCGGCGGGAATCGATCTGTCAGTGATGGTTGTCGCGCGTGCGCGCTTTTATTGATCAAGTTCCATCGATCAATACTAACCAATCACGCAAGTTCGATCATCGTGATTCGACGACCTCGCTCGATCACCCCACCATCTCAACGCCACTACCACAACGAAACAACCTACGCGCACACCACCAACAACGACGTCGCACTAGCGCACCGCGACGTTTCACCTACCAGTCGCCGTCTTGACCGCCATCTCTCTCTATGTAGCTGATACCTCAAGTACCTAGTTACGGTTATTTTACTCTGCTACACGAACCCAGCGCCCAGACGCCACCAACGGCCGATAACAGTACGTGAGTCCCACCGTGAGTCCGAGCTTCCATTCTCTGTTACGCATGCGCACCCATCGATCAATCGATCAAGCCCATCGAGCTTCTCGCACGCACTACGTAACCGCACGTGTCGCCGTTTCACCACTGCTCGGCCTTTCGCAACTGGAAGATTCGCTCCGCACTTCTTCCACTGATAAGTACGGGGCCCCACTTGCGACGTCTCGCGCGCCTAGTCGGCAAGGTAGAAAACATTACTTAAGCGCATTCCCTTTTGCGAACTCGGTGGTCAAACTATACGTATTTCTTGAGTGGCATACTATTACGTACTCAGTAGGCAAGTCAAATCTGAATGTCGAACCCTAATTGTTTCAAGTGCAAAGCTAGAATCGCTGGCGTTCTCTCTTCGTGTCCCGCGTGCTGCCGCTCGTTTCATCCAGGGTGTTTAAAGGCTTATCTATCGTACAAAAATTCAAATTCTTGTTGCAAAATCCACTTATCGAACATGTCATCAGATCAAACTCTCACTACTGGATCTAACTCCAGCCAAATCGACACACCGTCGAGTGATGCATTACTTCGGAGCATTGACCAAAAGCTCTCCGCATTTATCGATCATCAAAACACTGTCAACAATGATTTTCTAACGAGACTAAACGCCATTCCCGAACTACTAAACGTCGTAAACGAGCATGGTAGTAGAATAACAGCACTCGAGTCGGAAAACGCCGAACTTCGCTCGCTAATAACTACTAATAATGCCGCAGCAATTAATCTTACGCCCCCCAGCACCTCGGAAATTATTGTTAGCGGGTTATCGTCAATATCCGAAACATCTAAATTACTTGTAGAGAAGATTTTCCAAGCGCTCGGCATTCCTGAGCTTGCTTCGGACATTCTCGAGGTACGCGACATCGCCTCAAAACCAGACGACAAGAACCACCCTGGGTCATCCGGCATTAGATTTAATCAGCCTTCTCCTATGGAAGTAACTAACCAACAATTAACTATACGAAGGTCTGTCATTGTTGCGCTCAAATCGCGTGAAACTCGCGATCTTATCCTCAAAGTAATGCGCAAAAAACGCGAGCTCACTGTCGGCGAAGTTTGCTCAAACCACAATCGCAGTCGTATTTATATAAACGAGGTACTCCCGATTTTAACTTATAATTTATTGCGAAAGACGAAAGAAATTGCTTAACAGCGCTCACACAAGTACGTTTGGACCCGTAACGGCCAGATTTTTGTACGAAAAACGAATGGCGACCCACAAATATTAATTACCGCTGAAATGGATCTCGACAAAATCAAATGACTCCCACCCAACAGAATTTCACCAAATATAATAGCTTCTAACAAACATGGGTTAAAAATCGCACATTTTAATGCTAATTCAATTCTGCGTCACTTCGAGCAAATACAAACATTCATACTAACGAATAATTTCCACTTAATTGCCATCTCGGAAACTTGGTTACATGCCCATATATCAGATGATTTGGTTCGAATCAAAGGCTTTTATCTAATTAGAGCTGACAGAGAGGGCAAGGAGGGCGGTGGGGTGGCGTGTTACATACGTGAACCACTAGTTGCACACATCCCTGCAGCGTCACCTAGCAGTTTCTCGAATACACCTGAGTTTCTGATTCTTGACGTTCGTAGTAAAGGCATGCAGCCGCTCCTTTTCACTGCTATGTACCGGAGGCCCAAGAGCAAAAACCTCAGCGAGTACGCCAATTTACTCTTAAAATTTTCACACAACTATAGAAATATTATAACAACAGGGGACCTGAACTGTAATCTGCTAACTAGTTGCTATGAATCGAATGATCTTAAAAAGACAGCATCCCTTCTTTCGCTCAATATTGTCCCATCCGACTCGACGTATCACACTCCCCACTCCGATTCTTGGTTGGACGTTTTCCTCGTTGATAACTTAAGTAAGGTTACTACATTCATAAAATCCGAAACACCATTTATCAATGGGCATGACCTCATCGAACTAACCTACTCACTCGAAGCTCCAGCCTTCCATGATCGTATTGTCGTCCGTCACAACTACAGAAATTTCAACGAAGCAAACTTTTATGAGATTGTGAGCTCCGAGCTGAGTACTAATACTGATTTCATATGCACCAATCAATCGGACATCGATCTGCTCCTGTCCAGAATAACCAACACCATCTCTTCGGCCCTTAACAACCAAGCACCAATTCACAGGTTTCGCGTCAATAATCCACCAGCACCCTGGCTCACCATAACCTTGAAAAACAAAATCAAAGTAAAAAACCGCCTGTATAATATTGCACGTCGATCGAAAAATCTTCTTGATCTTGAGATCTACAGACACTTCAGGAATGAATTAACTCTCGAACTTAGGAAATCAAAAGAACAGTTTCATCTCAGTAAACTTACAAGTATCACTGAACCCTCTAAGCTCTGGCGCGAACTTGCGAATCTTGGCCTTGTACATTCTTCACTTCCATCACCATTCAATTTCTTTTCTGCCGAAGAACTCAATTCATACTATGCATCCATTTCTAATCGCTCACCTGCTTGCTCAACCACAGATCTCTCTCATATAATTAATTCTATCGCTCCCCCCGAACCCCAATTTTCCTTCTCTCCAATCTCACTTAGCACAGTATTATCATTCACATCATCTTCTTTTTCATCGTCCTTTTCTTCGGGTCCCGACCAAGTACCATTATTCGCCATCATTAAAGCGCAACCTCTCATGGGCTCTCTCCTTACCCTTATTTTCAACTCCTGTCTCACTTGGAATTATTTTCCTCTCGAGTGGAAACGAGCATTCATACGTCCACTGTCTAAAATTAAGACGCCAACTTCACCCTCTGATACGAGGCCTATTGCCAACTTAAGCGAATGTTCAAAAGTATTTGGAAGGATTATCCACTCCCAGATATCAAATTTTTTACATCCTAACAAAATTCTAGACAAGCGCCAGTCGGGTTACCGAAAAGGTTTCTCGACTCAGACAGCACTACTCCGCATTGTCAATGATATGAACCGTGGAATCGATGATCGTAAAGTCACGATTCTAGTGCTTTTCGATTTTAGTAAAGCCTTCGACACTGTATCGCACACCTGCCTTCTCTCGAAACTCAGGAAAATTGGTTTCTCTAATCACGCATTAAAATGGGCTTTTTCGTACTTAACAGGACGCACGCAAGCTGTTACTGAGCCTGGGGGCAACTGCTCTCCCTGGCTATCGACCACGACAGGCGTACCACAAGGCTCAGTCCTTGGTCCGCTTCTGTTCTCCTTATTTATCAACGATATCAGCAGCTCTCTGCGCTTCTCCCAGCATATGATTTTTGCAGACGATTTACAGATTTATCTTAATTGCCCCCTTAGTCAATTGAATCGAGGTCTCACACTCATTGCTCACGACGTAAATATAATTTCTGAATTCGCTATCTCCAATAAATTATCCCTCAACATAGCGAAGTCTAAAGTACTTATCTTTGGGAGCAAATCTAACGTGAGCCAACTAAAATACGATGAATTACCCATGATATCGGTCAATAGTACACCTATACCGTACGTCACCGACGCACGCAACCTCGGTGTTCGCCTCACCACTGACACCTCGTGGAATGGCCACGTCACTGACATTACGCAAAAAGTACACTTAACCCTGTACAAACTCAAGCACCACAAGAATGCTTTATCGTTTGAACTGCGGAAAAAACTAGTTACCACCCTTGTTCGGCCACTCCTAGATTATTGCTGCCTTGTATACAACGGACTTACCGACGAACTCAACTTAACGCTTCAAAAACTCTGTAACTGTGGAGTACGATTTATTTTTAGCTTGAGACGTGATGAGCACATAACCCCCTATCGTCGCCGACTTGGATGGCTCTCTGCCAGAAGTAGGAGGCTCTATTTCTTAGGCATTGAACTTTTTAAAGTATTCAACAATCTGGCACCTTGTTACATCACCGAGATTTTCAAAAGACCGAGCAATGAAGTGAGACGCTCGTCGCGACTTGCTGTCTCTCATGCTTTTGAGGTCCCAAATCATAGAACTGAGGCCTATCGCAAATCATTTCATGTTGCCGGTGTTAATTTCTGGAATTCACTCCCCCCTAACATAGCCTCTACCACGCGCATCGATCTTTTCAAATCGCTACTTCGCTCATATCTTTTTGAGCTTGATGACTAAGGGCTAGTTTACTTTTATTTTTACTATTTATATTTAGTAATAGCTCTATTTTTATCTCCACCTTAATAACTACGTCATCCGTTGTCTATACTCTATTGAGACGGAGCCGAACATAACTTACACTGTTTATTTTTTTAAATATTTTTATGGTTTTGTTTTCTATTTTTATTCTTATTGTTATTATATTACTTTCGCTATTTTTAGTATTATTTCTATCTCTACTTTGAATCTGAATTATCTAGCATTAGTCGGCATCTCAACATGATCCCGTTATAATTGTGTTACAATAGTCATTATTATAATTATATTACCTACAAGATTATTTTGACACTACTTGTGTTAAGAGGGTTATCTTATCATTATTGTATCTTAGGCTTTATCGGCTGGCTACTTCTAGTCTCCTACTGTTACATAGGATTTTTATTTTTATTTTATATTCTTTATATATTTTTTGTTTTTATTTTTTTCTTTCTGTCACTGCGACCATTGCTATCACCACTGTTACCATACTGATTATTATTCAATCTTTATTTTTATTTTTCGTTTCCTTCTTACATGATTTATCTATTGTACATGCTACTTGCCTAAAGTCACTGTCAAAAACAAGCTCTTGTTTCTGCCCAATTCTGCCTTCGGGCTACTTTGTTTCAGACGTGAGCAAGCCAATTAGTTGCTTTCCAACTTTTTCTGATCAAACTGCAAATCAAATTAATGCAGCGACCAAGAAATGCAGTGAAACGCAGCTAAAACATAACCTCACTTTGCATCACCAAACTGTCATCGCCACCGTTACACCGATCTTCGCTGGTACGCATGCGCAACGATTCAAACGTCAACGATACACCATCCATCGTGCGGCACTACCGGTCATCTCACCAAGCTTAGAGAAGCCCCGCTGCGTCGCGCTTGCGCGAGAACTAAAAATTCCGAGCTTTGACCTTCGATCGTACGCTTGCGCGAACTACTTAGTAAAGCCGAGAAAGCTCGGCGCGATCCTACTGGTCACCACACCAACCAAAATCTCGTCGTCTTCGTCTCTCGCTCCGCCTACCGTATGACACCGATTATCTGCAGTAAGTGTAGTAAGAGAATCGCCGGTAAGTGCTCGACGTGTTCGACTTGCCTTTCGCATTACCATCCGGGTTGTGCCAAATCTTACGCGAAACAATACTCAGGTCGGACGTGCTGCATACGAAATTTAAATTTAAATTTAAATTTAAATTTAAACTCAACAATGTTTAACGCGTTAGATGAGTCACACTCGGATGTAGGAGTGTTTAATTCGTCAAATCGGGTTCATAGAACCCCTCCGCCGGCTCAGAGCGGTACGTCACAGTTGCCCCAACCAACTACCGATTCCCGAGCTTCAGATACTGCAGGCGAAAAATTAGATAGATTAATTGACACTCTCACAGCCTTTATGGGACGACAAGATAAAATTAACTCAGAACTCTCCACAGCGATCCGACAAATACCGGAAATTATTCGAAAAGTCGAGGAGCACGAGACACGTATTATCAACGTCGAGGAAAAACTCGAAAATACCTCACGCGAAATCGACGAAATTAAATCATGTGCACTAGCAAATGCTAACGTCAACTTAGCCCCAACCACTGTAATTGCTACACAAAGAACGTCAGAAATAATTATAACAGGTTTAATGAACGTTGCCGATTCACCGGGTACACTTGTCGGAAAAGTACTGCAGGCTCTAGGCATTGCGGACCTCACCGCGGATATACTCGAAATTCGGGAGGTCACTAGGAAAGATAGCGTAAGCAATCAGCAGCGTGCATCAGGGACTAGCACTAGTACCTCACTACCTACAGAGGCTGGGCAAGTTCAGATCTTTAGGAGATCAGTAATAGTCGCTCTAAAATCGCAGGAAGTTAGAGATTTCATAGTAAAAGCCACGAGGAAAAAACGCGAACTGTCCATCTCTGAAGTCTTCTCATGTAATACTCGAGGTCGCATTTTTGTAAATGAACTTCTACCAACGCACACTTATAATCTACTTCGAAAGACCAAAGACAAAGCAAGATCGAAATCGTTTAAATACGTGTGGACTAGAGACGGACAGATTTTTATCAGAAAAACAGACGGCGAACCATCCATACTCATTGCTAACGAATCTGATCTCGATAAAGTCCAATGACTTTCACCACCGACTACTTCTAAGTCGAAAGCAAATGAGTCAGTTCATACTAAACAATGCCTGAGAATTGCACATATCAATGCAAACTCGCTACTCGGTCATTTCGAACAAATTAGGATTCTCATCGAAGAACAATTCTTTCATATAATATCGATCGCGGAAACCTGGCTACATTCACATATACCAGACAGTATATTAAATATTAGAAACTATTATATCATTCGAGGTGACAGGGAAGGAAAGGAGGGAGGGGGTGTAGCTTGTTATATTCATGAATCGCTCAAATCGCACGTCCTTGCAGCTTCACCAACACACTTTTCCAATTCGCCTGAATTTCTGCTCATCGATATTCGCGGAAACAACATAGAACCTCTACTCTTTACAACTATGTACAGAAGACCGAAAGGAAAAAATTTTACTGACTATGCCGACACGCTTACTAAATTTTCTCATAATTACAAAAATATCATAATTGCCGGAGACTCTAATTCAAATCTTTTAGTTAAATCGTATGAATCAGATAACTTAAAAAATACAGCTTCACAACTATCACTGGAATTCGTCCCTTCAGAGCCTACTCATCATACTAGCCACTCAGATACACTACTAGACTTATACATAGTTGACAACCTCAACAAGGTCATAGCATATAAAAAATCAAATGCACCATTCATAAATGGTCACGATCTTATTCAGCTCACGTATAAGTATACCGCGCCATCGTTTACAAATCGTGTTATCGTACGGCGAAACTACAGGGACTTCAACGAAAACAGTTACAGCTCCTCTCTCTCTTCTAAACTAGCAGTTCTACAAGTTCAATCTCAATGTCATGCATGTGACTCTCATCCAGTCCTGGATTCTGTCTTGACCGATATAACGAAAACCATACGATCAGTACTCGACGCCCATGCACCGAAGCGTACCTTCCGAGTAACTAATCCACCCGCGCCGTGGCTCACAGATATTCTCAAGGCCAGAATTAAGCAGCGAAATCAACTTTATACAATAGCACGCAGGACTGGAAGGTCACTAGATTTAAAAATATACAGACATTTTCGAGACGAGCTTACCAAAGATTTAAGACACTCTAAAGAGCAATTCCACCTCCATAAACTATCAGACATCACAGAGCCCTCAAAAATCTGGCGAGAACTTGCAATCCTTGGACTGATAGAATCACCCCTACCATCTCCATTAAACTTCTTCTCTCCACATGAACTCAATTCTTTTTACGCTTCTATTTCAAATCGTTCACCAGCCTGCTCCATCTCAGATCTATCACACGTCTTAAAATCACCGCCCATCGACGGCAACAAATTCAACTTCACAATAATAACATCAAACGATGTTCTCCCACTAATCACAACCTCATCGTCGACGTCATTCGCTTCAGGCCCTGACGAAATACCACTAATTGCAGTTGCAAAAGCTCAACCGTTAATAAGACAAATACTCATCTCAATTTTTAACAAGTGTATTGATCTCGCTTATTTCCCTGCAGAGTGGAAAAGGGCGTATATACGTCCGCTTTCAAAAGTTAAAACACCGAAATCCCCGTCAGACACCAGACCCATAGCTAACCTGAGTGAGTTATCGAAAATTTTTGAGAGAATCATTCATCGTCAGATAACAGACTTTCTCGGGGCAAATCTCATTCTTGATCGATTTCAATCGGGTTATCGTAAGGGGTTTTCGACGCAAACTGCTCTCTTGAGGATTTGTCACGACATCAAAAGCAACATGGAACGAAGGGAGATAACCATCTTGGTGCTCTTCGATTTCAGTAAAGCCTTTGACACCGTATCCCACAGCTGTCTCTTAGCAAAACTTAAGAGAATAGGATTTTCAGAGCACTCACTCAAATTTATGTATTCATATCTCACAGGACGTTCCCAAGCGGTAATAGATGCGGAGGGGCACTCCTCAGAGTGGTTACTGACCACTATGGGAGTGCCCCAAGGCTCTGTTCTTGGTCCCCCACTATTTTCCCTGTTCATCAACGACATAAGTAGCAAACTACGTTTTTCGAGGCACATGATTTTCGCTGATGACACTCAAATTTACCGTAGCTGTCCACTTAATCTATTAAACCAGGGTCTCCGCCTTATATCTTACAATGTAGGTGTAATATCTGAGTTTGCTAACGAGAATGGACTAAAGCTCAACATTGCTAAGTCCAAAGTTCTCATTTTCGGCAACAAAGCATACGTCAAGCAGATCAATCTTGATGACCTTCCGACAGTCTCTGTCGACGGAATATCCATTCCGTTCGTCAGTGAATCGCGAAACCTTGGCGTCATCTTCAGCAGCGATCTGTCTTGGGACAGTCACGTTCTTAATATAACAAAAAAAGTACACTTGACACTTTATAGACTAAAGTTTCATAAAAATTCGCTTTCAACCCCACTTCGCATCAAACTAGTTACAGCTCTGATTTGGCCTATTCTCGATTATTGCTGTCTCGTGTACAACGATGCCACCGAAACACTTAACACCAAGTTACAGAGATTAATCAACCGTGGGATACGGTTCATATATGGACTGAATAGGGACGAACACATAACTCCCTACAGACAACGTCTAGGGTGGATGACTGTAAAAGGTCGGAGATCCTACTTTCTTGGAATTGAAATGATCAAAATACGGAAAAACATCTCACCTACGTACATTTCCGAAATTTTTGCTCTGCCGAACGGCTCGGTAAGACAATCCTCAAGATTGCTAAACCCACATGCCTTTATTATCCCCAGCCACAGAACCGAAGCGTACCATAAATCTTTTCACATGGCCGGAACCTACTTGTGGAACAGTCTGCCCTCAAGTATCATTTCAGCTCCGTCCTTAGCAGTTTTTAAACAGAACTTGAAAGTGCATCTGCTAGCGCAGGAACAAGCTCAAGAGTAATCAGTTCCATCCAAGCTCGTCTCGATAGTTTCTCAATAGTTTCTCGATCGTTATTTAATTTAGATTAACTATTATATGCTATTTTTGCTATTTATATTTTTATTATATTTCATTTTTTTTTTTTTTATTGTTTATTTTCATTTTCATTTTACAAATTATCATTGTTATTGTTATCTTTTTCTAAGCCTAAGTTTGTATATACTTCAATATTTTAATTTTTAATTTCAGCATAAGTTGCGTTTGTATACAATTCAACATTTAATATTCAATATTTAATATTTAATATTGTTATTGTGAACTTTATCACATGCGAATTATCAATGTTATTTCCAAATGTGATCAGCCAAATTGCCTTAAAGTATTACTACGGCATAATAAAAAACCAATCAATCAATCAATCAATCAATCTCTCTCTCTCTCTCTCTCTCTCTCTCTCTCTCTCTCTCTCTCTCTCTCTCTCTTTCACTCTCTCTTATCAATTTATCTATATTTAGTTTTTCGTTTGTTTTATTTTTATTTTGTCACCTTTTTCATGATCTTTCCGAAGCCTGACACTGGCGAAAGACGGGGGGGATGACGCAAGTATCATTTGCCGGTCCCGCTGATTTAACGGGAGCGGGGTTTCGTTTTCCGACGTCGAGGAGTCGGTGCAGGTTGCGGTGGAAGGATGATGATGGATCGGACGGTTGGGGTCGTAGCTTATTCAGCCAGGGTTACCGTCGTTTCGGAATCGGAGACGAACGACGGAGGTTTGGTAGCCGTAGCTTATTCAGCCAGGGTTACCGTCGTTTAGGATCGGAGACAAACGACGGAGGTTGGGTGGCCGTAGCTTATTCAGCCAGGGTTACCGTCGTTTCGGAATCGGAGACGAACGACGGAGGTTGGGTAGCCGTAGCTTATTCAGCCAGGGTTACCGCCATTCGGAAATCCTTACAAGAGCTGATACCGAGTTCGGAAACGAACTGTTTAGAGTTGAACGGTAGCTTTGCAGCCTCGTTCGTACGTCGGATAGAGTTCTGAAAAGAACTGTCGAAGGAGTTCGAAAACGAACTGTTTGTTGGTAGATCGGCTGTAGCTTCGCAGCCCCAGGTCCGTCCGCGATGAAGTCTTGAGAAAGACTGGTACGGTGCTCGGAGACGAGCTGACGAGGAGGCGAGTCGGTTGTAGCTTGTGCAGCCACAGATCCGTCCGCGGCGAAGTCTCGAGAAAGACTCGTCCGAAGCTCGGAGACGAGCTGATGAGGAGGCGAGTCGGCTGTAGCTAGTGCAGCCACAGATCCGTCCACTACGAAGTCTTGAGAAAGACTGGTACGGTGCTCGGAGACGAGCTGACGAGGAGGCGAGTCGGTTGTAGCTTGTGCAGCCACAGATCCGTCCGCGGCGAAGTCTCGAGAAAGACTCGTCCGAAGCTCGGAGACGAGCTGATGAGGAGGCGAGTCGGCTGTAGCTTTGCAGCCACAGGTCCGTCCGCGGCGAAGTCTCGAGAAAGACTGTTGTAGCTCGGAGACGAGCTGATGAGGAGAGGATGGGATAAGGAAATAAATCCAGGACAAACCATAAGGTTCAGAGTACGACTTTTTATTAGTTCTTAGCACCTCTCGGCACCAGTCCCTAAAAGCGACTGAAGTTTGGGCGACGCAGCGCCTTCTTTTATAGTCATTCGCTAGTTCGTGATTGGCGCGCCGGTCGCGGAGGAGGGAGGTCACGGCGCGTGACGCGCGACGTAGTGATTGGCGCGCTGGTCGCGGCTGACGTGTGTATGGGGTGATTGGCGCGCTGGTCGCGGCTGACGTGTGTACGGGGGATTAGCGCGTTACGCGCGACGTCGTGGGAAGACGGTGATTGGCGCGCTGGTCGCGGTTAATTTTACATATAGGTTTATTTGATATAATTGATAGATAAAAATATAAATTAAATAAAAAGATACTGTCGAGGGGAAAATTGGCGTATAACAAATCCCCCCCCCCCCCAGCAGTGGTCTTTTTCTTTGGTTTGTGTTTTTGATTACGTAGATATAACATTTTTTTTTTTTTTTTTTTTTTTTTCTTAACAGCTAAGTTCTTAAACTTACGTGGGGGTAATACAGCTTGCGCAGCCGTACTGGGGGTTATTTTCTCCGAGGTCGGAGATTGTAACGAGGTTTTGGGGAAAGGGATCTTGATGGTTCGCCCCTTGGGGCAGGCGATGGTCGTCGTGATGGACTTCCTCGGTGAGGGTTCGACGACGGCTTTTCAGCCGTGTCATTTGTTGCCTCTGGTAGTGATGATTCTTGTGGACAGCCTTTCAGCCGTGGAGTTGACGATTTACCCAGACAGCTTTTCAGCCGTCGGGATGGTGATTCACCCGGACAGCTTTTCAGCCGTGGGGATGATGTTTGCCCCGGACAGCTTTTCAGCCGTGGGGATGCTGATTCTGCTTTTTCTTCATCGCTGTCGGAACCATTGTGTGTTGTGGCCGGGCTGGTTACACGTGTGTCCTTCGGCGGGGATGCAGCGCTTGCCGTAGGGTTTGGCAAGGCCACCCGGGGAGGTCGGTGGGCCGGTTTTAACTGGTTCCCGTGCATTTTTATGACACGGTTTTCTTTGCGAATGAGGTACACGTTACCTCCCTGGACACTTTGAACGAGGAATGGGCCTTCCCATGTTGGGGCAAGGCCGGCATGGATCCCTTCAATAGCGTTGGACAGGATATGTGTTCTGCAGTAGACGGCGTCTCCAGGTTTATACCTTCCGGTATATGTTCGTTGGTATTTTGCCTGTTGTTCCCGTATTTCGGGAGTTCGTGTTTCCAGCGTTACTATCGGTTGTGACGGCATTTTCCAATCGCCGGGGCGTTGGATTGCCCGTCCGAAGAGTACTTCGCTTGGGGAACGTCCCGTAGCGGCGTTTCGTCGTTGGCGCAACGTGAACAGTATTTTCGCCAGGGGTTGATCCCATCTGCGCTGATTCCCGTTGTGAAGATGGAGACGTAGGCCTTTTTTGATTTCTTGATTCCTCCTTTCCGTAGGGTTGGCACGCAGGTGGTATATGGGAGTGGTCCAATGCTGTGTTTGCCATTGGTCACATGCCTCTATCCACTTTTTCCCGGTGAACTGCGGCCCGTTGTCGGACAAGATGGATTTAGGGTACCCCCAACGAGAAAAAACTTCGTTTTCGAGGAGGTGTATAATTTTCTGGGCTTCCGAGGATCCGAGAGGGAACGCCTCGACCCATCGTGAATAAAGATCGGTGACTACTAGTAGGAATCGCTTTCCCGCCGTAGTTCGCGGGTAGGGGCCCATGAGGTCCACCGCGACGGTCTCCCAGGCTGAGCGTGGTCGATGTGGCTTGAGTACGTCATTTTTTGGCGGTCTGGTCGTCTTGGTGCAGTTGCAGAGATGACACTCCCGTACGTAGGCTCGAACCTCTTGTCGCATATTCTTCCAGGTGTAGTAGACTTGTATGGCCCGGAGTGTTTCATCCGAACCTGGATGTCCCGCGAGGACATCGTCGTGGTAATCGTGTAATACCCGCTCCTTCGCGGCTTTCGGAACGACTAGTTTCCATTCACCTTCGATTTTTTTCCAGAGAACTCCGTCTCTGATTTGATATGGTGAATTTTCGCTAGCTCGTTTTTTGGTGAGTGCGCATATAACCCGATCGGATTGTTGTTCCGTCGTGATTAGGTCCTGCAGAGTTTCGACTTCTATACCGAAAATCTCGGGGAGGGTGATGTTTTCTTCGTAGTGACTCGATTCGGGAGGAATCAGTCGGTCGTCCCTCGTAGGTTCTTCTGCGTCTCGAGCTTCAGGGTTCTGGGTGAGCCCTTGGGGTAACTCATTGTCTCGTGTCGGTCGCTCCTCTACGTCGAAACGAAGTTCGTCGAGGAGTATGGCCCATTGGCTAAGTTTTGCCTTCTCCCCCTTCAAGCGATGTAGCCATGCGAGGGCTTGTGTATCCATTCGGAGGGTGAAGGGCTGGTGATCGAGGTATTGCTTATATCGGCGTATCGCCCATATAGCTGCAAAACATTCTTTTTCAGGTTGATCATAGCGATTTTGGGTAGGCGTGAACTTAGCGCTACCGTAACTTATAACTCTCTTTTCATTTTGATTCCCGAGTTGATACAACACGGCGCCGATGCCCACATCACTGGCATCGGTTTGGAGGATAAATGGTAGATTTAAATCTGGTCGGTGGAGTTGGAGTGGCTGTCGGACTGCACGCTGGATCTTGTCGAATGCGAGTTGTGCGTCCTTTGACCATCGGTAAGGTTTTTTCCCCGCCAGCAGATCGGTTAAGGGGGCCATTAAGGCAGCGAAATACGGGATGTATTCTCGCAGCCAGTTACACGTCCCTAAGAATTTTTGTAATTCCCTTTTTGTACGCGGCGGGGCGAAGTTGCTGATGACGTCGACGTGCTCGGTACGAGCCTCGTTCCCTTGATCGGAGATTGTGTGTCCGAGATATCCTAACTTATTTTTTCCGAATTCGCACTTTTCGATGGAACAAGTGAGCTGATGCATGCTCAATCGTTCGAAAATCATCGTTAAATGGTTTAGATGTTCTTCGTAGGTCTCGGAAAAGATGATGATGTCGTCGAGGTAGACGGTACTAAATTTTTTTACACATCCAATGAGGACTTCCTGGGTCATAAAACGTTGAAATGTACTAGGGGCGTTTTTTAATCCGAAAGGCATCACTCGGAACTGATATGTTGCACCTTCCGGTGTGGTAAAGGCGGTGTAGGGTTTACTAGCTGACGACATTGGAATCTGCCAATACCCACTCCGCAGGTCAATTGTAGAAAAGATTCGAGCCGACCTTAAGTCCTTGAGGAGCTCGTAAATTTTTGGAATAGGTTGGACGACGTCCTCGGTTATTGTGTTTAATTTCCTGTAGTCGACGCAAAATCGTGGCCGACCGTCCTTTTTTTTAACGATTACAATCGGTGAATTGTAGGGAGACGAGGAGGGTTCGATGACGCCGTCGTTTAGCATCGTGTTGATTTGTTCGGAAATTATTTTCCGTTTTTCTTCGGAGTATTTATACGGTGGGACTCGAGACGGAATATCGCTTCGAAGTCGGATCGTATGTTCGGTAGTTTGCGTCTGGCACAGTTGCCCACGCTGCTTGAATATTGGTGCAAACTGTTGGACCAATTCTTGAAATTGGGGTTGGAATTCGTCAGGGAACTCTTGATGTATTTGCGTAAAATCAACGCAGTCCACGGCAGGTGGAACTGGAGCGTCGATAAGTCGTACGGTGAATCTGTTTACTAATCCGAGGTAGATGGTTCCACTTGATAGTTCGATGATGGCATTTTG
The DNA here is from genome assembly GCA_963971145.1 of Sussaba pulchella. Lineage (NCBI taxonomy): Eukaryota > Metazoa > Arthropoda > Insecta > Hymenoptera > Ichneumonidae > Sussaba > Sussaba pulchella. Next base: position 14,969 of record CAXAQZ010000755.1, read on the forward strand.
TGACACGAGCCATGGGTAACCGAGAACAAGAGGCTCTCGAATGGTTGGCGCGATCCAGGCTTCTAGGGTTACGGAATTCCCGTTGATTTCCATCGTAACCATCGTTTTACCACGTAGCGTCATCGATGTTTGTTCTCCTGCGAGGTTTGCGGAAGATGTGATTTCTTCTATCCGATGATTTTGCGGTAGCAATTCTGGGCGGATGAAACAATCGGTCGAGAAACAGTCGATGGCAGCGTGTACTTCGTTTCTTCCCATGGTTACGAGGATGTGGGGTAACTCCCTTTGCCGGAACGCTCTTTTGGTTAGACCTATCGTGGGGGGGCGACGGGGTTCCGTGTGAATTAGATGGGTGTCTTGGTTCGTTGTCGGGCCGGGCGGCTTGCCTCTGAGCCAATACTGGGCAATCTTTATTGTAATGGCGACCTGGGCAATGCCAACATCGCGGCAGTTCGCGTGGAGCTCCAGCCGGGGGTTTGGCGGTAGTTTCTCCACGAGGCTCGTCTCTCCGCGGTTTTGACGAAGTTGACTGTTCCCCGAGATCGTACTCGGCTTCGATCGCTCGAGACATCAGGGCGGACAACGTTTGCGGATTAGATGGTCGAATGGCCATTCGAAGGTTCGGGCGCAATAACTCCAGAAGGGAGTAAACTTTACTGGCTTCCGGATCGGTCTCCCGGATACGTTGATATAGTAAGTATTTTTGTTGTAAAAATACTCCTGTATTTTCTTTTAACTGGTTCCCGTGCATTTTTATGACACGGTTTTCTTTGCGAATGAGGTACACGTTACCTCCCTGGACACTTTGAACGAGGAATGGGCCTTCCCATGTTGGGGCAAGGCCGGCATGGATCCCTTCAATAGCGTTGGACAGGATATGTGTTCTGCAGTAGACGGCGTCTCCAGGTTTATACCTTCCGGTATATGTTCGTTGGTATTTTGCCTGTTGTTCCCGTATTTCGGGAGTTCGTGTTTCCAGCGTTACTATCGGTTGTGACGGCATTTTCCAATCGCCGGGGCGTTGGATTGCCCGTCCGAAGAGTACTTCGCTTGGGGAACGTCCCGTAGCGGCGTTTCGTCGTTGGCGCAACGTGAACAGTATTTTCGCCAGGGGTTGATCCCATCTGCGCTGATTCCCGTTGTGAAGATGGAGACGTAGGCCTTTTTTGATTTCTTGATTCCTCCTTTCCGTAGGGTTGGCACGCGGGTGGTATATGGGAGTGGTCCAATGCTGTGTTTGCCATTGGTCACATGCCTCTATCCACTTTTTCCCAGTGAACTGCGGCCCGTTGTCGGACAAGATGGATTTAGGGTACCCCCAACGAGAAAAAACTTCGTTTTCGAGGAGGTGTATAATTTTCTGGGCTTCCGAGGATCCGAGAGGGAACGCCTCGACCCATCGTGAATAAAGATCGGTGACTACTAGTAGGAATCGCTTTCCCGCCGTAGTTCGCGGGTAGGGGCCCATGAGGTCCACCGCGACGGTCTCCCAGGCTGAGCGTGGTCGATGTGGCTTGAGTACGTCATTTTTTGGCGGTCTGGTCGTCTTGGTGCAGTTGCAGAGATGACACTCCCGTACGTAGGCTCGAACCTCTTGTCGCATATTCTTCCAGGTGTAGTAGACTTGTATGGCCCGGAGTGTTTCATCCGAACCTGGATGTCCCGCGAGGACATCGTCGTGGTAATCGTGTAATACCCGCTCCTTCGCGGCTTTCGGAACGACTAGTTTCCATTCACCTTGGATTTTTTTCCAGAGAACTCCGTCTCTGATTTGATATGGTGAATTTTCGCTAGCTCGTTTTTTGGTGAGTGCGCATATAACCCGATCGGATTGTTGTTCCGTCGTGATTAGGTCCTGCAGAGTTTCGACTTCTATACCGAAAATCTCGGGGAGGGTGATGTTTTCTTCGTAGTGACTCGATTCGGGAGGAATCAGTCGGTCGTCCCTCGTAGGTTCTTCTGCGTCTCGAGCTTCAGGGTTCTGGGTGAGCCCTTGGGGTAACTCATTGTCTCGTGTCGGTCGCTCCTCTACGTCGAAACGAAGTTCGTCGAGGAGTATGGCCCATTGGCTAAGTTTTGCCTTCTCCCCCTTCAAGCGATGTAGCCATGCGAGGGCTTGTGTATCCATTCGGAGGGTGAAGGGCTGGTGATCGAGGTATTGCTTATATCGGCGTATCGCCCATATAGCTGCAAAACATTCTTTTTCAGGTTGATCATAGCGATTTTGGGTAGGCGTGAACTTAGCGCTACCGTAACTTATAACTCTCTTTTCATTTTGATTCCCGAGTTGATACAACACGGCGCCGATGCCCACATCACTGGCATCGGTTTGGAGGATAAATGGTAGATTTAAATCTGGTCGGTGGAGTTGGAGTGGCTGTCGGACTGCACGCTGGATCTTGTCGAATGCGAGTTGTGCGTCCTTTGACCATCGGTAAGGTTTTTTCCCCGCCAGCAGATCGGTTAAGGGGGCCATTAAGGCAGCGAAATACGGGATGTATTCTCGCAGCCAGTTACACGTCCCTAAGAATTTTTGTAATTCCCTTTTTGTACGCGGCGGGGCGAAGTTGCTGATGACGTCGACGTGCTCGGTACGAGCCTCGTTCCCTTGATCGGAGATTGTGTGTCCGAGATATCCTAACTTATTTTTTCCGAATTCGCACTTTTCGATGGAACAAGTGAGCTGATGCATGCTCAATCGTTCGAAAATCATCGTTAAATGGTTTAGATGTTCTTCGTAGGTCTCGGAAAAGATGATGATGTCGTCGAGGTAGACGGTACTAAATTTTTTTACACATCCAATGAGGACTTCCTGGGTCATAAAACGTTGAAATGTACTAGGGGCGTTTTTTAATCCGAAAGGCATCACTCGGAACTGATATGTTGCACCTTCCGGTGTGGTAAAGGCGGTGTAGGGTTTACTAGCTGACGACATTGGAATCTGCCAATACCCACTCCGCAGGTCAATTGTAGAAAAGATTCGAGCCGACCTTAAGTCCTTGAGGAGCTCGTAAATTTTTGGAATAGGTTGGACGACGTCCTCGGTTATTGTGTTTAATTTCCTGTAGTCGACGCAAAATCGTGGCCGACCGTCCTTTTTTTTAACGATTACAATCGGTGAATTGTAGGGAGACGAGGAGGGTTCGATGACGCCGTCGTTTAGCATCGTGTTGATTTGTTCGGAAATTATTTTCCGTTTTTCTTCGGAGTATTTATACGGTGGGACTCGAGACGGAATATCGCTTCGAAGTCGGATCGTATGTTCGGTAGTTTGCGTCTGGCACAGTTGCCCACGCTGCTTGAATATTGGTGCAAACTGTTGGACCAATTCTTGAAATTGGGGTTGGAATTCGTCAGGGAACTCTTGATGTATTTGCGTAAAATCAACGCAGTCCACGGCAGGTGGAACTGGAGCGTCGATAAGTCGTACGGTGAATCTGTTTACTAATCCGAGGTAGATGGTTCCACTTGATAGTTCGATGATGGCATTTTGTGACACGAGCCATGGGTAACCGAGAACAAGAGGCTCTCGAATGGTTGGCGCGATCCAGGCTTCTAGGGTTACGGAATTCCCGTTGATTTCCATCGTAACCATCGTTTTACCACGTAGCGTCATCGATGTTTGTTCTCCTGCGAGGTTTGCGGAAGATGTGATTTCTTCTATCCGATGATTTTGCGGTAGCAATTCTGGGCGGATGAAACAATCGGTCGAGAAACAGTCGATGGCAGCGTGTACTTCGTTTCTTCCCATGGTTACGAGGATGTGGGGTAACTCCCTTTGCCGGAACGCTCTTTTGGTTAGACCTATGGTGGGGGGGCGACGGGGTTCCGTGTGAATTAGATGGGTGTCTTGGTTCGTTGTCGGGCCGGGCGGCTTGCCTCTGAGCCAATACTGGGCAATCTTTATTGTAATGGCGACCTGGGCAATGCCAACATCGCGGCAGTTCGCGTGGAGCTCCAGCCGGGGGTTTGGCGGTAGTTTCTCCACGAGGCTCGTCTCTCCGCGGTTTTGACGAAGTTGACTGTTCCCCGAGATCGTACTCGGCTTCGATCGCTCGAGATATCAGGGCGGACAACGTTTGCGGATTAGATGGTCGAATGGCCATTCGAAGGTTCGGGCGCAATAACTCCAGAAGGGAGTAAACTTTACTGGCTTCCGGATCGGTCTCCCGGATACGTTGATATAGTAAGTATTTTTGTTGTAAAAATACTCCTGTATTTTCTTTTAACTGGTTCCCGTGCATTTTTATGACACGGTTTTCTTTGCGAATGAGGTACACGTTACCTCCCTGGACACTTTGAACGAGGAATGGGCCTTCCCATGTTGGGGCAAGGCCGGCATGGATCCCTTCAATAGCGTTGGACAGGATATGTGTTCTGCAGTAGACGGCGTCTCCAGGTTTATACCTTCCGGTATATGTTCGTTGGTATTTTGCCTGTTGTTCCCGTATTTCGGGAGTTCGTGTTTCCAGCGTTACTATCGGTTGTGACGGCATTTTCCAATCGCCGGGGCGTTGGATTGCCCGTCCGAAGAGTACTTCGCTTGGGGAACGTCCCGTAGCGGCGTTTCGTCGTTGGCGCAACGTGAACAGTATTTTCGCCAGGGGTTGATCCCATCTGCGCTGATTCCCGTTGTGAAGATGGAGACGTAGGCCTTTTTTGATTTCTTGATTCCTCCTTTCCGTAGGGTTGGCACGCGGGTGGTATATGGGAGTGGTCCAATGCTGTGTTTGCCATTGGTCACATGCCTCTATCCACTTTTTCCCAGTGAACTGCGGCCCGTTGTCGGACAAGATGGATTTAGGGTACCCCCAACGAGAAAAAACTTCGTTTTCGAGGAGGTGTATAATTTTCTGGGCTTCCGAGGATCCGAGAGGGAACGCCTCGACCCATCGTGAATAAAGATCGGTGACTACTAGTAGGAATCGCTTTCCCGCCGTAGTTCGCGGGTAGGGGCCCATGAGGTCCACCGCGACGGTCTCCCAGGCTGAGCGTGGTCGATGTGGCTTGAGTACATCATTTTTTGGCGGTCTGGTCGTCTTGGTGCAGTTGCAGAGATGACACTCCCGTACGTAGGCTCGAACCTCTTGTCGCATATTCTTCCAGGTGTAGTAGACTTGTATGGCCCGGAGTGTTTCATCCGAACCTGGATGTCCCGCGAGGACATCGTCGTGGTAATCGTGTAATACCCGCTCCTTCGCGGCTTTCGGAACGACTAGTTTCCATTCACCTTGGATTTTTTTCCAGAGAACTCCGTCTCTGATTTGATATGGTGAATTTTCGCTAGCTCGTTTTTTGGTGAGTGCGCATATAACCCGATCGGATTGTTGTTCCGTCGTGATTAGGTCCTGCAGAGTTTCGACTTCTATACCGAAAATCTCGGGGAGGGTGATGTTTTCTTCGTAGTGACTCGATTCGGGAGGAATCAGTCGGTCGTCCCTCGTAGGTTCTTCTGCGTCTCGAGCTTCAGGGTTCTGGGTGAGCCCTTGGGGTAACTCATTGTCTCGTGTCGGTCGCTCCTCTACGTCGAAACGAAGTTCGTCGAGGAGTATGGCCCATTGGCTAAGTTTTGCCTTCTCCCCCTTCAAGCGATGTAGCCATGCGAGGGCTTGTGTATCCATTCGGAGGGTGAAGGGCTGGTGATCGAGGTATTGCTTATATCGGCGTATCGCCCATATAGCTGCAAAACATTCTTTTTCAGGTTGATCATAGCGATTTTGGGTAGGCGTGAACTTAGCGCTACCGTAACTTATAACTCTCTTTTCATTTTGATTCCCGAGTTGATACAACACGGCGCCGATGCCCACATCACTGGCATCGGCTTGGAGGATAAATGGTAGATTTAAATCTGGTCGGTGGAGTTGGAGTGGCTGTCGGACTGCACGCTGGATCTTGTCGAATGCGAGTTGTGCGTCCTTTGACCATCGGTAAGGTTTTTTCCCCGCCAGCAGATCGGTTAAGGGGGCCATTAAGGCAGCGAAATACGGGATGTATTCTCGCAGCCAGTTACACGTCCCTAAGAATTTTTGTAATTCCCTTTTTGTACGCGGCGGGGCGAAGTTGCTGATGACGTCGACGTGCTCGGTACGAGCCTCGTTCCCTTGATCGGAGATTGTGTGTCCGAGATATCCTAACTTATTTTTTCCGAATTCGCACTTTTCGATGGAACAAGTGAGCTGATGCATGCTCAATCGTTCGAAAATCATCGTTAAATGGTTTAGATGTTCTTCGTAGGTCTCGGAAAAGATGATGATGTCGTCGAGGTAGACGGTACTAAATTTTTTTACACATCCAATGAGGACTTCCTGGGTCATAAAACGTTGAAATGTACTAGGGGCGTTTTTTAATCCGAAAGGCATCACTCGGAACTGATATGTTGCACCTTCCGGTGTGGTAAAGGCGGTGTAGGGTTTACTAGCTGACGACATTGGAATCTGCCAATACCCACTCCGCAGGTCAATTGTAGAAAAGATTCGAGCCGACCTTAAGTCCTTGAGGAGCTCGTAAATTTTTGGAATAGGTTGGACGACGTCCTCGGTTATTGTGTTTAATTTCCTGTAGTCGACGCAAAATCGTGGCCGACCGTCCTTTTTTTTAACGATTACAATCGGTGAATTGTAGGGAGACGAGGAGGGTTCGATGACGCCGTCGTTTAGCATCGTGTTGATTTGTTCGGAAATTATTTTCCGTTTTTCTTCGGAGTATTTATACGGTGGGACTCGAGACGGAATATCGCTTCGAAGTCGGATCGTATGTTCGGTAGTTTGCGTCTGGCACAGTTGCCCACGCTGCTTGAATATTGGTGCAAACTGTTGGACCAATTCTTGAAATTGGGGTTGGAATTCGTCAGGGAACTCTTGATGTATTTGCGTAAAATCAACGCAGTCCACGGCAGGTGGAACTGGAGCGTCGATAAGTCGTACGGTGAATCTGTTTACTAATCCGAGGTAGATGGTTCCACTTGATAGTTCGATGATGGCATTTTGTGACACGAGCCATGGGTAACCGAGAACAAGAGGCTCTCGAATGGTTGGCGCGATCCAGGCTTCTAGGGTTACGGAATTCCCGTTGATTTCCATCGTAACCATCGTTTTACCACGTAGCGTCATCGATGTTTGTTCTCCTGCGAGGTTTGCGGAAGATGTGATTTCTTCTATCCGATGATTTTGCGGTAGCAATTCTGGGCGGATGAAACAATCGGTCGAGAAACAGTCGATGGCAGCGTGTACTTCGTTTCTTCCCATGGTTACGAGGATGTGGGGTAACTCCCTTTGCCGGAACGCTCTTTTGGTTAGACCTATGGTGGGGGGGCGACGGGGTTCCGTGTGAATTAGATGGGTGTCTTGGTTCGTTGTCGGGCCGGGCGGCTTGCCTCTGAGCCAATACTGGGCAATCTTTATTGTAATGGCGACCTGGGCAATGCCAACATCGCGGCAGTTCGCGTGGAGCTCCAGCCGGGGGTTTGGCGGTAGTTTCTCCACGAGGCTCGTCTCTCCGCGGTTTTGACGAAGTTGACTGTTCCCCGAGATCGTACTCGGCTTCGATCGCTCGAGACATCAGGGCGGACAACGTTTGCGGATTAGATGGTCGAATGGCCATTCGAAGGTTCGGGCGCAATAACTCCAGAAGGGAGTAAACTTTACTGGCTTCCGGATCGGTCTCCCGGATACGTTGATATAGTAAGTATTTTTGTTGTAAAAATACTCCTGTATTTTCTTTTTCGCCTTGCTTGCGAGAGAACAGTTGGGCGTTGAGTCATGAGACTACCGCCGGACTGTCGTAGCGACTAAGCAACAGCTCTTGAAATTTGTCCCAGTCGAACTCGAGTGAGCTATAGCAGCTCCACCAATGTGCCGCGTCTCCGTGCAGGCCAGTCGAGGCGGTCCGGGTACGGGTGGTGGCAGGTGTCCGATTGATGACGAAACATTCTTCGCACTGTTGGATGAAGCGTCGCGGATTTTCGTGGTCAGCTCCACTGTATTTGGGTAGAGGTACGCTGGGTTGTCAATTGAGGGCCTGCAGCAAAGTTTCCAAACCCGCTAGGGCATTTGGTGCGTTGGGGATTGGTCCTCCAGGCGCATTTACGTTGAGTCCAGGTCCTACCGGGATGTCGTTCGGTAGGGGTCCCTGCGGAGGAGCCGGTGGTCCGTTCGGTGCCACCAGAGGTGGTTCGTTCCGGGGAACGTCATTCGGTATGTCGTTAAACATATTTGCAGGTAGGTTGGGCGCCACCGGGTGATTTGGCACTCCCGGAAGTGCTGGGTCGACTGGAGGTAGTCCTCGTAGACGTGCCGATTGCCGAGCTGGAGAATGCTTGACGCGCATTCGTTGGTTTGTAGAGCGCGAGCGACTAATTCCCTTGGAGGGTGGCCCCACGTTGGGCGCCAAAAATGACACTGGCGAAAGACGGGGGGGATGACGCAAGTATCATTTGCCGGTCCCGCTGATTTAACGGGAGCGGGGTTTCGTTTTCCGACGTCGAGGAGTCGGTGCAGGTTGCGGTGGAAGGATGATGATGGATCGGACGGTTGGGGTCGTAGCTTATTCAGCCAGTGTTACCGTCGTTTCGGAATCGGAGACGAACGACGGAGGTTTGGTAGCCGTAGCTTATTCAGCCAGGGTTACCGTCGTTTAGGATCGGAGACAAACGACGGAGGTTGGGTGGCCGTAGCTTATTCAGCCAGGGTTACCGTCGTTTCGGAATCGGAGACGAACGACGGAGGTTGGGTAGCCGTAGCTTATTCAGCCAGGGTTACCGCCGTTCGGAAATCCTTACAAGAGCTGATACCGAGTTCGGAAACGAACTGTTTAGAGTTGAACGGTAGCTTTGCAGCCTCGTTCGTACGTCGGATAGAGTTCTGAAAAGAACTGTCGAAGGAGTTCGGAAACGAACTGTTTGTTGGTAGATCGGCTGTAGCTTCGCAGCCCCAGGTCCGTCCGCGATGAAGTCTTGAGAAAGACTGGTCCGGTGCTCGGAGACGAGCTGACGAGGAGGCGAGTCGGTTGTAGCTGGTGCAGCCACAGATCCGTCCACTACGAAGTCTTGAGAAAGACTGGTACGGTGCTCGGAGACGAGCTGACGAGGAGGCGAGTCGGTTGTAGCTTGTGCAGCCACAGATCCGTCCGCGGCGAAGTCTCGAGAAAGACTCGTCCGAAGCTCGGAGACGAGCTGATGAGGAGGCGAGTCGGCTGTAGCTGGTGCAGCCACAGATCCGTCCACTACGAAGTCTTGAGAAAGACTGGTACGGTGCTCGGAGACGAGCTGACGAGGAGGCGAGTCGGTTGTAGCTTGTGCAGCCACAGATCCGTCCGCGGCGAAGTCTCGAGAAAGACTCGTCCGAAGCTCGGAGACGAGCTGATGAGGAGGCGAGTCGGCTGTAGCTTTGCAGCCACAGGTCCGTCCGCGGCGAAGTCTCGAGAAAGACTGTTGTAGCTCGGAGACGAGCTGATGAGGAGAGGATGGGATAAGGAAATAAATCCAGGACAAACCATAAGGTTCAGAGTACGACTTTTTATTAGTTCTTAGCACCTCTCGGCACCAGTCCCTAAAAGCGACTGAAGTTTGGGCGACGCAGCGCCTTCTTTTATAGTCATTCGCTAGTTCGTGATTGGCGCGCCGGTCGCGGAGGAGGGAGGTCACGGCGCGTGACGCGCGACGTAGTGATTGGCGCGCTGGTCGCGGCTGACGTGTGTATGGGGTGATTGGCGCGCTGGTCGCGGCTGACGTGTGTACGGGGGATTAGCGCGTTACGCGCGACGTCGTGGGAAGACGGTGATTGGCGCGCTGGTCGCGGTTAATTTTACATATAGGTTTATTTGATATAATTGATAGATAAAAATATAAATTAAATAAAAAGATACTGTCGAGGGGAAAATTGGCGTATAACAAGCCCCCCCTTCCCCCCCCACAGTTATCAAAAAAATATTATGAAAAATAACTTAAAATTTCGATGGTTTTTCAAAAATCATATTCATAACATGCGTAAATTTCGATGGTTGCCGAAAAAATATTATGAAAAATAAATTAAAATTTCGATGGTTTTTCAAAAAATAAATCATAAAATGCGTTAATTTCGATGGTTGTCAAAAAAATATTATGAAAAATAAATTAAAATTTCGATGATTTTTCAAAAAATAAATCATAAAATGCGTAAATTTTGATGGTTGTCAAAAAAATATTTCTTTTAATAAATTAAATAAATTAAAATTTCAGTGGTTTTTCAAAAAATAAATCATATTCATCAAATGTGTGTTATTGATGTTATTTAGGTTCCGCTGATTATTCGTATGAGAAGGAGGAGGAAAATGCCGTTCTTCCGCGTTTTTCGAGGGGAGGGGGGGGCAAAACCTATCCTGAGTATTGAGCGGGATCGAGCCGTGGGTAAATAGATTAGCAGACAACGCCATCTACCGGATTGGCAGATAACGCCATCTGAGGCTGCTGTCGGTAAAGTAGAACGCTCAATCAAGCGGGATCGAGCAGTGGGTAAATCGATTGACTATAGCCGACAACGCCATCTACCGGATTGGCAGCGAGACTTAGCCGATAACGCCATCTGAGGCTGCTGTCGGTAAAGCAGAACGCTCACCATTCGAACGTTCAACGTTCAATCGGTAAAGCAGAACATCATTCGAACGTGGCTTGAAACTGTCCTTACTACCCTTACGATCAATCCCTGTTGGAACCTGTCGGTAAAAAAACCACCATCGGCAAAAACGGGATCCACCGCCGGTAAAAGAGGGATCAGACACAAACCCACCGTTGGTCAAAGAGAAATCTACCTTACCGACCGTCTTAAGGCAGGTCACCGTGGTAAGTGAGTTGGAACTGTCCTTACTATACTACTTCGATCTGATGGGGTGATTCGAGGGGGTAAAGGTTCAAAATTTGAACAATATATCGCAAAAATAATTGATGACCAATCACGCGTTGGTGGGGGCATGCCTCAATACAAAGTAGCGAAAAAAGATGCGAATTTTGATTATGTTTATTGGGATGATCCGAATGAGTTGGTAAACCGTCTCCGTCTGCTCCTCGCATCTCAAACAGCAGGCAATTCATCTCACTCGAATGAAATCATGTTGATTATCGAGGAATTACGCGAAGCTGGAATCATTTATTAAACCATGATGCATTTACAAGATGATCATTTGTAGGATGAGCGTCGATGTGTTCGGACGCCAGTTGGATAAGAGTGCGATTGTTAAAAACTATGTAATGTCACCGATCCTGAACAACCGAGTGATGCAGCCACGCTGCATATATGAGAAAAGAAGTTGCATGGCACTGTTAAATCTCTGCGAAAAGAAATGAATGATAGTAATGAATTGTTGGCCCAGGGTCTCGAGACAATAGTACATAATATTATAAAAAATTTGAAGGTTGAGCTTGAAACCATAAAAGATTTAGCCGTTCGTAATTCTAACGCCATTTACAACGCGGATGCTCGATTACTCGCAATCGAAAATAAGCGAGCACAATAAAGCATTAGCGAATGAGCTCCATAAGCCTGCTCGCCGGAACTATCCTCGACGTTGTGTTAACATTCAGGGATTCGATGAGACTTGGCAAGCTGATCTCGTTGATATGTCAGCTTACGCCCGTCAAAACAACAAATACAAGTATATTTTGACAATTATCGATATATTCTCTAAATTTGCATGGGTCGTGCCAATAAAGAGTAAGACCGGAGGTGAAACTACCGCTGCAATTAAGTCTAAACTTACTCAAGGACGTGTACCATCGTAATTACACGTTGATAATGGCAAGGAATTTTACAATCAAAATTTCCTGTCTCTCATGAACAAATACAATATTCATATGTACTTAACATTCAGCAATTTAAAAGCATCAATTTGCGAACGATTTAATCGTACATTGAAAAACAAAATGTGGAAACAGTGTAGCTTACGCGGAACTTATAAGTGGACGGATATTTTGGATGATTTAGTGCTATCTTATAACAACACGATCCGTCGCACAATTAGCATGAAACCAAAAGATTTTTCAATCGAGAATGCTAAAAGTTTACTGCATCGAGCATAAAAAAAAACCTGAAATTATTCGTACAACGAAGAGAAAGTTCAATGTCGGTAATAAAGTTCGAATTAGCAAGTATAAAAATCAATTTGCCAAAGAGTATACCCCCAATTGGACAACTGAAATATTTACAATCCCCAAAGTAGCGAAAACTAATCCCGTCACATATAAATTGAAAGATTATCAGAATGAATCGATTGCTGGTGGTTTCTACGAGCAAGAGCTCCTTAGCGCCAAACATTCTGATATTAGGCTAGGTTTCGATAATTCTCGTAATTCTGGATCAATGAATCGGACTTGTGAATCCAGTCAGGGGTGGGGGGGGGGGGGGGATTAAGAAGAGTGGCCAGCCTTATGACTCGAGTCAGTTGCCCGTTCGAGATGGACTTGATTGTGGATATTCAAGGGTTTAAGCAGGCTATCAATGATTTTGCGCTTGAAGAATTTGCTGTAATAGCCGTCAACGATGACAAAGCAGCTCAGCCCACAACGTTCCTCTTTGCACCGCCATGCGCACGGACGGGATTACCAGTGAAATATCGAGTTATGAATTCAGGACTCCAGCTAGTTTTCCTTGGGCTGTCTTGGACGTCGGGCGAGTTACCCTATGGAACAACTAATAATATGATTAAAGCCATGTTGCAACCTGCTTGAACCATTTACGTGAAACGATTGGAGAAAAAAACATGGTTGACCAGAATTAGGGATGAATCATTTTCCATCGTTGACTTGGAAACGCTCGAGTGCTCTTCACTGCGGAAACTACCAACAATTTCATCTTTCACTCAATTTCCTCTTCGTTGAAATATCCCCAAATTTAATTGTGCCACTGAAAATGTAAAATCGCTGAAGATTTGGCTTAACGAATATCATGCTCTATGTAAGTACAATGTTCTCTTCAAATAATGTATTGTTTACAAATCATTTTTATGTATCTAACTATTGTGTGAACTCCCGAATCCTAACCATGAATGCATCACATTGGTCCATTCTCAGGATCATAACGATTTTTCTTAAATATTTCAACAACGAGACTTGTTCGAACTTGTGAGAGTTTTGGAGGAAAAAGATATATTAAAATCATCTTGAAATAATGGTTTTATTCAATACATTTTTTTCAAAGTATACATTTGCGACAGTTTTTTTATCAAAGGGGGAGGTCCATCGAAATCATCGGCATCAATCATTTTCCCATAATGTTTCCGACAACGACGATATTTCATAATATCCTCATCCATTTGCATGATGTTGGGTAGACGATCCCAGGCATTTTCGATATCGTTGTATGGATACATGAGAATAAAATCTTTGGTCAAGGTAGCGATATCTTCTGTTTTCATGTTGCAAATGTTTCCCACAGCTCGAAGAATTTTCATTGATCTTTCGAAAGATCGTGGTGCGAAGAAATAATTTTCAAAGTACCATGTCTTCATACGTAGCACATTATCGAAAGCACAATTGTAATTCAATACTCCCTCGTAATGCGGAGAATTCGAGCATTCCGACACTGATGTTTTCAGCAATGCTGGGCAACCGAAATCTTCCAAGTCGATAATTGGTTTCGAGTTTCCAATAATCGTTCGAATCAATTGCTTCTTCTCCACTCCCTTAACGTAAATCACACGAGCATCTTTCACAATGTTATCGAACAATCGTTTGAGTTCACCGTATAGCACATTGCCAACGTTCCATGAAATACCCTCATAATGACTCACGATCCACAAGTTGTCGTTTTTATATTTGGTTGATAAACTATCTCAGTCATATGACGGTTTGACTAGTTTACACCTAAACTCTGTGCACTCCCATGGACCATCAGAATACATTTTTATCACAGTCACCTGCTCCACCATGAACTCACTGTTGGGTGCTTTAAACCCTTGCACATCCAAAAGAATTTCAATATCTTGCATTGTGCGTTACTCGTGATAGTTCGCAATCAACTGATTAATTATAATTTGAAAATGAAGCAACAGCAGATTATTTGTTATCGACTCGTAATACAAGGTTCAAGAAAGCGTCGTGAGATTTTGGTGATCAGCTATAGGTAAGAGGAACGTTCATCGTTCGATTTTTGAAGAATATTCGTTATCGACCCGGCTGTCGGTGGATAATGTTGGGAACACCGGCTGTTAGCTGCGGTAACCCCCCATCGGTAACATCATACGCTCATCGTTCAAACGTTCAACGTTCGATCAACAGATGGCGGAGCAAGAGGCTGCTGTCGGTAAAGTAGAACGCTCATCGTTCGAACGTTCGATCTGTAAAGTAGAACGATCATCGTTCGATCGTGAATCTTTGAAATGGTATCGATATTAATAAGATAGATTGACTCTGAGCAGACAACGCCATCTATCGGATTGGCAGCGAGACTTAGCAGATAACGCCATCTATCTGATAGGTAAGGTAGAACGCTTATCATTCGAACGTCCATCGTTTAACGGTCAATCTCCAAGGCCCTGTTGGAACCGGTGCTGTCGGTAAAAGATGGTTCGGAAGTCACCCACCATCGGTAAGAAAGGGGTCAGCCTCAGCTTCACCGTTGGTAAAAGAGGGATCAGCCTCTGCCCCACCGTTGGTAAAAGAGGGATCAACCTTATCGACCGTCCTAAGGCAGGTCCCCGTGGTAAGTGGGGCAAAACTGGCAGTGGTAAGTCGGCCAAAACCGGCCCTATTTGCCTACTGCAATACTAACGTATATTAAAAGAGCCGAAACCTTGCGACCGGATAATAATGAGATGTTGTTCATTAGTACGATTAAACCACAGAAGAAAGTGTCAGCACAGACGTTAGGCCATTGGGTAAAAGCCCTGTTGAGGAAAGCAGGAATAGATACCGGAAAGTTCTAAGCCTATAGTACAAAGCATACAGCTGTGAGTGCAGCGTTTAGAAAAGGCCTAGATATTGATACGATACGTAGAACAGCTAGTTGGTCCGAGCGTTCAGAAGTTTTCGCCAGATATTACAACAGGCCTATTAATAGAGAAAAATTGTCATTCGCGCGGGCCTTGCTAGTATAATCAGCGGTGGAGAAATATTGTTTTCCCTCCTCCGTTTATTGTCTTTTGCTTCCCCTTATGCATAGAGAAAACCTGTGCAGGTAGACTGGACGGGAATGGACTGGACATAAGCAATACGAATAAACAGAACCAGTCAAGAGTCATCACTTTCTTGGCTTAAAGTCTAGAGATTATCACCGAGAACGAGACGCGTAGTATAATATAATGACAAGTGAACGCGAGGGGTGAAAAAAAAATTTATTTTCCAAAAACGATAACTAAAGCTCATACGCAATTCATTTGAGTTGTCAAAACTGCCGGTAGATTTGCTATGAGATTGCCGGTTTATGAGACATCGATGATGAAACGAAAAAAGATGTTTTTTTATTCACCGGCCGATATCTTAGCAACAAATTGTTGTACAGAAAAAAATAAAAAATCAAATCGAAAAGTGAGAGTAATCAGGCTAAATGACTGTGTTATTGGTGCCCTCAGAAAAACATTTTTGGAGTCCGGGGACAACCTGGAAAAACGGAAATTTTTACAAAAAAATTTCTTCCCGACATTTCTTTTGAGTGTGGCATGACCAATAGCTGAAAAAATCTTCCATTATACGGTTTCAAAACAAGAAATATCAAGCTTTAAAATGCTTCTTCATTGATCTCAATACGACAATTTTTTGCAAAGTTACAGCCACGCAAAAAACACGGAAAAAATTGGAGAGATTTCTTGTTCCTTCAATTGTTTGGTTGAGTGTATATGTTTAAAAAAATATAATATCGGATTACTTATTAAACGTACATATGGAATGAAAGAAATGTTGTTCCAAAGAACTACACAATATGTGCATTTATTTATACTTATGTGTTTACAAACTCTGGTCAACCTCGCCTCTTTAGAAGAATAATTCATTATCCTATATTATACGATTTGTTACGGATAAGACGAAATCTTTGTTACCGACCCAGAGTCGTGCGAGTTGGGGGGAGATAGGAAAGCGTCAGTCTGGGAACGACCGTTGCAGGAGTAGCGTCGATGTAAACGTGTCAATAAAGAACAAGAAAAATTCTATCGGTGTGTGCTGTAAAATCAATCAAAACCATAATGGCGCCCAACAGGAACCCGATCCGCGACCAGTAAAACGGAATCTCGTGAAACAGTGAGTGGTTGAATCGAAAGCAAAACGTTTAGTCAAGTGTATAGGTTATGCATGTGGAAGTGGTATGTGGTCTCCCGGGCTGCAAAGGCAGACATTCATAAACAAAACCGGCGTCCGAAAGAGGGCAAGCGAAACGCAAGTTTCGGGCATTTATGGACAATAAAATCAAGTAAATCGAGCATCAGAACGACCGGCTGGCTCTCGCACAAGGCGACGAAGCAACAGGGTCTGCAGTCAAAAATCAGGGTAACCGGCCGGCTATCGCACAGAGCGACAAAGCGACGGGGTCTACGCATTCAGCACCACGAGGTAGGCCAAAACTTCCTGAAATAAAATTACCCGAGTTTGACGGAGACTACGCCAAATGGCTATTTTTTAAAAATAGTTTCGAGGCGACAATTCATTTGGAAACGCAGCTCACGCCGATGCAAAAGCATCAATATTTGATAGGCGTTCTGAAAAACGAAGCGTTAAGGGTTATACAAGGGTATCAAATCTCTAATGAAAATTACGAAGAGGCATGGAAGTTGTTGAAAGACACGTACGATAACAAAATAATAATTATCGAAACGCACTTGGACGAACTCCTGCAGTTTCCGACCATAACGAAAGAAAATAAGTCGGAAGATATACGAAAATTTGTATGGCACATTCGCACTCATATGTCGTCTCTCAAGGTTCTCGGGCAGCCAGTTGACAAGTGGGAGACAATGGTGATTCATCTCGCAAAAAAGAAGCTTGAGTTCGTAGAACAGAGAGATTGGCACGATACGATTAAAGATCGCAATCCCGAGAATATGCCCACGATTGAGGAGTTTCTTAAATTTTTAACCGACAGATGTAATACGTTAAGAGTATTAAATCAAGGAAAATCGAAGCCCGCGACGTCGAGACAACAGCAAACGAAAATCGAGAAAAAAGTGACTATGGCGACTTTTGCAAATCAAGAGTGCAAAGTTTGTAAAGGCAGTCATTCAATTTATAGATGCGAAGAGCTGCAAAAGCTGGCGCCAGACGAAAGGAAAAAATCAATTATCGGCCTACAGCTATGTATTAATTGTCTAGGGTCAGGGCACATTGCGAAAAATTGCAAGTCGTCTTCATGCCGGAAATGCTCCAAGAGGCACAACACGCTCTTACACAGGGAGGACTCGTCCCTGGGTAAAGACGTCTCGACAGAAGAAAAGGAAGATTCGGAGACGTATACACTACCGCACCAAGCGGTTGTGAGACCGGACAGCCTAACCACGAAACTGCGGGTAGTTTTCGACGCGTCCGCCAAGACGACAAAGGGAACCTCTCTGAACGATAAACTCATCCCGGGACCAAACTTACAGCGCGAGCTACAGGACATTTGTTTGCGTTTCAGAACCCACGAGTACGTCATGACAGCGGACATTGCCAAAATGTATAGGCTGATCATTGTGAATCCGCAAGACCGAACATTGCAACAAATATTGTGGAGCCGAGACCCGAAAGAGGCGATGCAAGTTTTCGAACTGAACACGGTTACTTATAGGACATCGTGCGCTCCATACTTGGTGATTAGATGTCTGAGAGAATTGGCAAACGAAGGAAAAGATCTACCCGGAGCCTCACGAGCTATTAACGAAGACTGCTATATGGACGTACTGACCGGAGCGAGAACAATCGAGGAAGCAGTAAATCTTCAAAAACAGTTGACAGAGCTACTCATGAGAGGACAGTTCTGTCTTCGCAAATGGAGAACGAATGAGCCGAAAATTCTGGAGAATCTTACAGAAAAGGCTCAGACAGACAAATTACTTATGCTGAACAAGGAAGGAGCGCAGAAAACGCTTGGATTGCCGTGGGATTCGGTGACAGATTCGCTGCAATACCGGATTGAAAAGAACCCGTTGTCAAGAGTGACGAAACGAACAGTTCTGTCAAAAATATCGCAAGTTTTCGATCTTCTGAGATTAATCGCTCCTCTACTCATCAATGGAAAAATAATAATGCAACGATTGTGGACGCTGAGCATCGGTTGGGATCAGGAGTTACCGCAAGAAAAAAAAGAAGAATGGCGGAGCTATTGCGAGTCCTTGTCGAGCGTAGATGCGCTGCGTATTCCCAGGAATGCTACGCCCTACAATAATTCAGAAAAATTCGAAATTTATGGATTCGGGGATGCGTCGGAAAAGGCTTTCGGTGCGTGTTTGTTCGCGGTGAGTGTCGAAAAATACGGAGAAATTCACTCTCATATTCTTTGCGCAAAGTCTAAAGTCAGCCCGTTAAAAACGATTTCTCTTCCTCACCTAGAGCTGGAGGCTGCCTTGTTGCTCGCAAAGCTGTACAAGACAGTGAAGAACGCATTTGGGGATCGTATCAAAAATGCCAAGCTGTGATAGCACGGTGGTTCTTCGGTGGATTGAGATTGAGCCAAACCTACTCAAAACGTTTGTGGCAAACCGAGTGACGAAAATTCAGGCGCTCACGAAAGGGGTATCGTGGCATCACGTACCGTCAGCAGAGAATCCGGCAGATCTTCTGTTGCGTGGAGTGTCGATAGACCGTTTAAGAAATGAGAGGCTGTGGTGGAACGGACCCTACTGGATTACGGAAGAAAGTCAAGGGCCAGCAGAGGCAGAGTCAGAAGAACCAGACATTAATATACCGGAGTTGACGCAAGCGATAGTCCTGGCAGCAATAATGAAAGAAGATATCTTCTCACGATTTTCATCGTACAGAAAGATGGTGAGAGTCATCTCGTACTGTCTACGTTGGAGAAAAATACGCGTAAGGAGTGGGAAAACTAATTTTATATCCGTAGAAGAACAAGTTCAGGCAGAGAGCGTAATTATCAAAATCGTACAACAAGAAACGTTTACTCACGAACTACGACAGCTGGAAGATAAAGGCAAACTACAAAGCAAGAGCAAAATCTCATCTCTGGATCCCTATCTGGACAGCGACGGCATCATACGAGTCGGAGGAAGGCTGCGAAACGCGACAATAGAAGAGAGCCAAAAACATCCGATAATTTTGCCCGCGAGACATTATATAACAAAATTGATAATGCAAGAAGAACATCTACGTCTTCGGCATTGCCCGCCCGAACAGCTGTTAAGCGCAATCCGACGGCGTTTCTGGCCACTGAGTGGTCGAAGAGAAGCTGGAAAGGCCGTAAAAAATTGTCTAAAGTGTTTTCGTTTCAGACCGGTATTTTTCTGCGTAAAGATGGGTGATTTACCTACCGAACGAGTGGTTGGATTTCAGCGACCTTTCGTAACGACTGGCGTGGACTACGCCGGACCAGTGCAAATCCGAGGGAGTCGACGGAGAGGACAAATCCACATATCAAAGGGTTACGTGGCCGTCTTCACATGCTTTAGTACAAAAGCGGTACATCTAGAGCTTGTGACGGAAGTCACCACGGAAGCTTTCTTAGCCGCGTTGCGCTGATTCACAGCTAGACGGGGAATCTGCACTACGATATTTTCCGACAACGGAACCAATTTCGTTGGAGCATCAAGAGAATTAGAGGCAATCTACCAATTTCTCAAAAAAGAGACGGAAGAAATCGGGAAAAACCTTTCGAGCCAACGAATTCAATGGAAATTTAATCCTCCGCGGTCTCCAAACTTCGGAGGGCTTTGGGAAGCGGCGGTGAAAATAACTAAACGTCACTTGTACACGATGACGGAAGGCATGACACTTACTTTCGAGGAGTGCTATACTCTTTCGACCGAGATCGGAGCAATAATGAATTCTTGTCCGTTGACCGCATTATCCTCAGACCCATCCGATTTTTCAGTCCTTACCCCATCACACTTCCTAATCGGTGACTCACTAGTTGCACCTGTTGAGAAAAATGTTACAGAGATCGCCGACAACCGTTTGTCTCGGTGGCAAACGCTTCAAAAGGTTCGTCAAAACTTTTGGCGACGTTGGCAAGCCGAGTACCTGAGTACGCTGCAAGAACGTCGAAAGTGGGTCGAGAATCGCCAAAATATCAAACTCGATACACTACTCTTGTTGAAGGATGATCATTTGCCGCCTCTTCAATGGGCTTTCGGAAGAGTGATAGAACGGCACCCTGGCGCCGACGGAGTCGTGAGAGTAGTGTCCGTCCGAACTCAAGGAGGCATCTACAAACGGGCAGTACGGAATCTGTGCCCGATCCCGAAGGAGGACGAAACCGACTGATCCTCAGAGCCACGATTATTTACGTTAACTTGAGAAAATTGCATTTATTTGAGTTGTTTTAATTTGATTTGCATAACAATCACCCAAAGAAAAAAAAACGAAAAAGAACAGAAGTCAGTACTTGTCGTGCTCCTTGCCGAATATTCGCATTCCTGGCGCATCAGACGAAGTTTATTTTATTTTGCTTGCCGAACATTCGCCTTTATTTGTGTATCAAGCGACGTTTATTTTATTTTAATTGCCGAATAGTTGCATCCATCTGCGCCTCAAACGAAGTGTATTTTATTATTACTGGTCGATTATTCGCCTTCATCTGCGTATCAAGCGAAGTGTATCTCACTCATTTGCCGATTGATCATCGAAATGTGGATGTTTGCATACCCTGTGTTGGAAATGTATTTCAAGGGGGGCGGAAATGTTACGGATGAGACGAAATCTTTGTTACCGACCCAGAGTCGTGCGAGTTGGGGGGAGATATCAGAGCGTCAGTCTGGGAACGACCGTTGCAGGAGTAGCATCGATGTAAACGTGTCAATAAAGAACAAGAAAAATTATATCCGTGTGTGCTGTAAAAACAATCAAAACCACGATTATTTACATTAATCTAAATATTATCTATGTTTTATGTTTCAATTTTTAGGAGGGTGTTATAATATGGTGAATTTTTTATGTTGTGAAGTTTTCCATATGTAGATTTTTATGTAAACGAAATACCTGTAGCTTCTATTTTGTGTCTCTTATGTTCCATGGATATTGTGTCTCTGGGTATGTCGTCAATTATGTAAAAAGGAACCACGCTTTTCTTATTAGAGGCTAGGTTGCCTCTGTCAATTTGTGAAATCCAATGTTGGTTCTTTTATTTATTTAAAAAAATGTATGTCAAAGGTTATGTTCTCTTAAAATGGTTTGTTAAAAGATAGAATAGTGTTTCATGGTGTTATGCATCATTTATATCTTGTATTGACTTGACGTGAGACAGACCGAAAGTGTTAGTAGTCCATCGTTTTACCACAAGAAATAAATTACACCTGTCGCCAAAGCCCCGACCAATAAAATATTTATATTCATGCTTCTCATAATGATCTCCTTAATTGCATCCCTGCGGTCCAAAATGCTGTGGGAGCTTCCTGTAAAAGAAGAGTAGGAGAGATAGCAAGCAGAACCACGTGCGAAGCATAACCTAACCTCCCTCGCAATCTTCAGAACAAGCTATTTTCCGTGCTCTCGACTCATGCGGGGTCTATTACGTATGGAAAGAAATACTTACATTCGGCAGATGATGAGCGATATTCGACGATAATTGTCGCGATGTCAAAAACAGGATGCACAGAAAACGAAATAAATGGATAAAACTTTAGAACACCACGCACGGCGCACTACGAATGTTACTTCGTTGGCCGGCAACGTTAATGCCACGAGAGGAGGGGATGCGCGGAGACGACCGCGCAGTTCGTTTTAGTGCAGAGTTCGGGAATTTCCACGGACTCGGAGCCATGATTTTTACATTCGAGGGATCGTGGGATTTCCTTAAACATGAATGTAAATTCTCTTGAAAAATCTCAGAAGAAATATTGTACTGTTTTATATTTCCTTCTTAACTTATTCGTGATATACGATTTGAGTATCTCCCGACACGATGTATCAATGTTCAGTGGCAGTTTGGTAATTATTTTTGAACAGCTCGAGATTTTTAACTGTAAGTCATTGAATACCCGTCAACTTTTGCCCATATCCCCAATTCTCGAACAAGTTCGATAATTTTTAACGGACAAATTTTTTCCGTGTAGGTATATAGCGTTGGACGGCCCGGCCAATTCATCGCCGTTTTCCCCCCACCTGCTTTATCCTCGCCCAACGGCACGGCATTTTCGATTAGACAGAACCCATTTTTTCAGTAATTTTTTTTTAAATTAAAGGACCTTATTATTGTGCAAGTTTAAAGGGGAATAGTGAGATTTTTATTTGCATCCGATATTTCTTAGTGGAGAATATATTATGTTCTGGGGGGGGGGGGGGGGGTGACTGCCATAATTCTTTCGCTGCGGAAGATCATCGGTGGAATTACGATTCAATTGAAATCCCAGAACTTTAAACGTGTATAAATGCGGCTCGGAACTCAAGGTTTGCAAGATGGCAAGATATTTCGATTTTATTCTAGAAACGGCACACACATTTCTCATCCCTTACCATAGTAGACATCGGTCAGGGTTACCCACGACTCGGGTAATGTGCTTTTACTTTGGACTCCGGTATTCGATTTTACTTTGCTTTGTGGTAAAATCGAACCGTTCGATTTCAAGCTATGCACGAATCGTGCTGAATGTATTGGATTACTATTTGATAAGTTTTAAGCTGTAGTGAAAGAAACAAGGCGAGGAAAAACTCAGAAATGTTACTGTTTCCGTTAATTTCGTATCGTTGTAGGATTTCATAAGCAGATACATTGTTATTTTATGTTTTGCCAAGAAAATGAATGGAGGTATATCATTGAATGAACACTTTATAATGAATTTAAATGGCCATTTATAATTGAATGGAGATGGACGTTTCGGAACTCAATAAACATTGGCCATTTTGATGGATATTGTACAAATAAATAGACATTCTATAACTGGATGGACATTTATCATCGAATGAACATTTTTTCAACTGAATGGATATTTGCGAATAAAATGAACGTTGTGTAGTTGATATTTACAATTACATGAATGTTTTTAAATTGAATTAACATTCCATAATCGAACGGCGATGTCCGTTGTTGCAGGTAAAGATATGGTTTCAAAATCGTCGTGCGAAGGCGAAACGGCTCCAGGAGGCTGAGATTGAGAAGCTCAGACTATCTGCGAGGCCGTTGCTGCATCCGAGCTTTGGCACGGGGCTCATGTTCTCGGGAGTGGGGCCACCGGGTACACCAGGAGTGTCTCCCTTCATAGCCGCGGCCATGGCGAGGCACACCCATGCGGCTGCAACGGCGGCCATGTTCATGGGACCCCCGGGACACCGGCCGTAAACCGACCCTACCACAATATACTCATCGTTCCTGACCTAACACCATATATATCTGTATTATTGCGAAACGAAGAACACAGAAAAAAAACAATTACAAATGGCCGAACAAAAAAAATTTGTTCAATTATCCGAAACCCACCGTGAACAAAACCGAGGGGAAAAACCGAAGAACTGTCCTATCGATTGCTTCTGGGCTGCGTGCGATGAAACGAAGAAATCACGTGCGAACCCTTCCTCCCCCCGTAAAGGTTCCCAAGAACAAAGCCATTTGTGAACTTGTGATCTCAATGCAAAACGTATTGCCGATGTAAATAAATGAATTCAAATGTAAATATACCGAAATTAGATAATTCACGGGTGAGATACTCGAACCAGCGAAGGGTTTGATTAAATACGATTAGGGTGTACGTCCTGCAGTAATCGATAGCCAGGAAAAAATCCTGCGAAATTGGATTGTACAACATTTTCCGTGCTTCGGTAAGCCTTCAATTGCACAGTCTGAACGTGCTTCGATTTACTGAATGGACAAACTGGCCATAGAGGTTTCGAAGAAACGCGAAAGTCGTCAAATTTAACGTTAAAACAAGTTGATTCTTGCAAATTGCTCCCTTAGGATACAAAATATTGTATGAATCTGCCATCATGATGAAGTATTTATATCAACTCTGGCTTCCTCATAAAAGAAAATTCGAACAAACTCGTGAATTCTGAGAAAGCAATTTGCAAATTGCGACTTGCCGCTTGTTCTCCATGGAAAATTCAGTCTTTTCCACCGATATTCACCAAATTTTATAATTATCACGGTTAAGTGATATTCGATAGATGTACCGAGTTCGGGTTCAACCGGTCAAACCAGCCGTAAGTCAGGACGAAGCTCAAATTTTTCGCAAAATTCCAAATCTTATAAAATCTGAACTTCTGGATGTATTCGACCAAAATGCAATACCAACTAGCCTTGGCTACAGATCAATTCGCGAAGAACTATTTGGACGAAAATCTCAAAACTTGCGATCTGCACATAATGATATGAAACGTAGTACGAAAATATGACAAAGACCATAAATGAGTTTGAACTGGGAATCACTGTACCATGCGTTCTGCACGGGCAAAAATGTTGTACCTTGATATCTGTAATATATTATGTAGTCCGTGCGGCATTCACACGACGAGATGTAAATATTGAAGCCAAGTGTAAAAAAATTGCATAAAAAAACAAAAACAAAAAAAATAAGAAGACTAAAATCGAGTCGTCTCCTCTACTTCTCTTTGATATTCCTGTGTTGATGCGCCTCGGTGTTAAGACTCTGTAAGTGTCAGTTTGTGTGTGTGTGCGTGCGTGCGTGCGTGCGTGTGTGCGTGCGTGCGTGTGTGCGTGCGTGTGCGTGTGTGTGTGTGTGTGTGTGTGTGTGTGTGTGTGTGTGTGTGTGTGTGTGTGTGTGTGTGTGTGTGTGTGTGTGTGTGTGTGTGTGTGTGTGTGTGTGTGTGTGTGTGTGTGTGTGTGTCTGTGTGTGTGTGTGTGTATGGAGGTGAAACGTTTACGCGTGCGAGAGGAACAACCATCAACTTTCGAAACTATGCTAAATTTCGACGGCGTCCAGCAAGGCATCGGATCCTGCGTCTTTACCTGCTGCATGAGTCAGTTATTTCTTTCTCACCGAAAGCGCAATTGTATCCAGATAAATTCGTTCCGAATGATTTTTGAGGTTATGTGAACATTTTCTCGTGCCTTTAGGTGCCATAATAATCATTAGCTCGACGAGAAAGAACCGCTATCGCATCCATATCGTTTTGAGTCCCTCTTGCTCGCCTACAAGACGCTTATTTCAGCCCCAACCGCTAGATAGCAGGAAACCGAAGAGTGGGTCCAGAATCTGTTAACAAAATCTATCGAGCACTCTAGTTCGGGAGTCTTCGATACGAGCACTGGAACTATGATACAGATATACCGAAACAAACATTATACGGGGGCTGTTACTTGGTTCATGTCCGAATTTTGTCAGTGTTCAAATCGTTTCCAGAGAGAAAAACAAAAAATCTAAGCCCACTTTAAATCTTCTAGTCCAATTTTGATTGTTGTTGGTAACTGAGTAAAGTTTTCCGTTAAAGATACAAGCAATTCTTCTATTTTCCGGTAATTACACGCATCAAATAAATTGAAGTAGCATAAAAATGTTCAATTTTTTTACGTGGCTTTTGCGTTGCTTTAACTTTGCGAAAAATTGTCGTATGGAGATGAATAAAAAAGCATTTCCAAGCTTCACATATCTCGTTTTGAAATCTTATGATGGAATTTTTTTCCTGGTCATTCATCATGGCAATATAAAAAAAAATTTCGCAAAAAAAATTTTTCAACAAATTTCCCGTTTTTCCAAGTGGTCCCCGGGATCGAGAACATTTTTCCTGACTCAATCAATAACACAGTCACTAAGCCTAATTCTTTACCTTCGATTTGATTATTTTTTCTGTATGAACATTTACGCTGAAATATCGGCCGGTGAATGACAAAACATCTTTTTTTGTTTAATCATCGATGTCTCATGAAACGGTAATCCTACAGCAAATCGACTGGCAGTTTTGGAAATTCAAGTGAATTGCGTATGAGATTCAATTATTGTTTTGACAAGAAAAAATGTAACCCTTTGCATTCACTTGAAAAAGTGGCAAAAAAACACTTTTTCTGGTTAACTAGAAAGTTAACCAGTACTCTGCAAATATTACTCGAAGTACAAATGTTTGTGGGTGCCACCCTATCTCAATGTATCTCAATAACCGTGTCAAATTTCGAATAGATCCGTCCGCCCGTTTTTCTACCCCGAGGTGGCAACCTTTAACGAAAGTTGGAGGAATATTTTGGATGGGAGTCAAGAATTTTTATTTTCTCACTCAGTCATTAGGGTGGACAAGTCGTGTTCTGAATATTGAGGTCGGTGCATATTTTGTCAATTTATATTAGTCGAATAAACACCACACCCGGCGCGGCCATGGGTCGGTGGCTGCCGGGGCTCTAAGAAATATATGTTTTCCAAGTATGTGGGTGCCAATTAGTTTTTATAAAACTAATAAATTATTATTTTGACGATATTTATTATGTTTGCACGGCTAATTAGATAATTTCTATCTCAGGGGGATCCACCGGAAGACCCGAGGAAAGGATAGATTGCACAATAGTGAAAGAGAGGGTAGCAAATCCAAGCGAGAGCAATAAGATTTCGACATACTTGTTGACGTATATATTTAATTGTTCCTTGACTCCTTTGACGATATAATAGCTGTCGATTTCCAACAATTTCCTCCCTCCGTGACAGCTTACAATACGAATTGACGATTTATAATAGTTTGTTACTTCCGGGTAACGAAACTCCTCGTGGGTTGACCTGCATTGACCAAGACGTACAACGACGAAGTGAAGCTTCCTGGTCGATTGGTTACAACGTCGATCGAATATTCGGTGTCTTGCCCGGAGAAGTCCCGTGACGCAACTCGCGGCGGCAGCCAATCGGGCACCTACGTTGCCCGCTGGCAACCTCGTTGCGTGGTGCGGCCCTGCCGTGATACGGGAGGAAACGATGCCAGGGCGCGACGCTCAAAGGCCCACATATTAACAGTTTTATGCGGATTCGGATAGCTGCGATTTCTAATTATTTCTTCAAATTCGAACGCTCGAGGAGTCGGGTCGACCGCGTGACGTCGAGGGATAAATGATTTTATTGCTGGACCTATTTTCTGGTCACATTCTCCCCTCTCGAACCTTGACGTCACGGGCACGACTTGCTAGTAATCTGTTAATGATGGTTTATTGTTAAGTACGACGAAACTCATAGTCCCACCCGGATCATTCCTTATCATGTATTGATTGACACGCCCCTTCACCATTGTGCGATCTTATTGGGAGAAGGATAGAAGGTCGACTAGAGATTGACACAGAGGAGGACGTGGATATTTTTATATTTTAAAGCGACGTCAGTTGAGTATTGCGTACACTTAACAAATATTCTGGCGTGACCAGCGGTAACTTTTATCGTAAGGAACATGAGCCGTGAAATAAAATAAACTAAAAAAATTAAGGTTATCTTACACTGAAACCCAAATCCACGGCTTTGGCATCGGTTCGAAACGTAAATGCAGTTGAGCTTTTTGTCGATTGACAAATCGAGGTCGAGTGGTAGGCTAACCTTAAGTTAAACGAAAACAAAATAAATTCATTTATTTATTTATTTTTTCTTAAGTGTAGCTTTAATGCACGACGTTGGCTTTAGCTTTAAACGGTAAATAAAATAAAGACTTCATTGAGTAGCCTACTCAGCTCGGATATGACATTAATCGAACGGAAAACAAACAAAAATTATTTTAGGTGATACCTTAATGCACCGTTTTGCACCGGTCGAAAACGAAGTTCGACAAAAGTTTGTTTTTTCGACAAACAGACTCGGAGCTAGACGTGATCCGACATGGCCCCGATTCGCAAAGGAAGTTCTTGACGATTGTCGAGGTTTTGTCGTTTGCGGCGTCTTGCGTCCCCGCTTTATTTTTTGTATTTCGTAGGGATGTCGACACGTATTTCTTCCCCGCTACGTAGCTCAGGTCTCTCACGCATCACTTCGTCAAGTGATTTTTGGGAGGACGGGGGAAAGAGTACTTTGATGGCCTGTTTTCTTTTCTCCTCGGAAATTGCTGCGGCTCCCTTCGCCTCTGGATTGGCGATGACAGGCACTGAGAACAGCGCGTTTTCCCGGATTAAGAACTTGCGTACTCGGTTGGCGACGTCCTCCGGATGGTGAAACCTCGCCTTGAATCTTCTCTTCAGTACCTCCTCACCCTCGTTGATCATGTAATGATGAACTTTTGGAACTAGGAAGGCTGGCCAGGTGGAGTAATTTAATCGTAGCCAGTCAGTGATGTCCACGTAGTGAATGTTACAGTCCGGACATTCTGGACAATAAAGGCTGAGATCGTTTGCACATCCCGAGCATCTCCCAAGAGCGTACTCGCCGAGAGGGTAAATGCAGTCATCAGTGTCAAAGTCATCCGCCCCACAATTTTGTCAAAATCCAGGCCTATATGGCAGGCGGCAGTTAGTGAAATGATGCTCCCTGGAGCGACAATTTACGCAGCCCACGATTTGACGTTTTCCGACAGTGCTGACAAACGTTTGGGTCCCCTGGTCAACCTTGGTTGACTGCATCCGCCCGATGAGTGCTCTGACTCGCTTGACGATAATAGCCTTGAGCAAAGCCTCGCTGATGATTCGGCAGTCGGTCAGATACAATGGTCGTTGTGTTTCGTTAGGTTTGCGAAGTTTTGGTACGCCGAGATCCTCCAAAATTTCGTCGAACGATGGCATCTCCTGGAGGGGTGGCGGCTTTACCATCACCGAAGGGGCTACCACGGCAGTCGGGTCATCGGTGGTCCGCAACCCTTTTTTCAGTTCCGATGAGATGCGCAGGGCGTGCTTCTCGATCTGTATGCGTTGCTCTCCCGAAGTTCGTCTGTGGCTAACATTCTCACCGTCGGTCCCGATAAGTTTATCCTGGGTGGAGGGCGTGATCTGATTTCCCTCCACAATACGGCGGCTTTGGTACTTGGAGTAATCGTCGAGCCACTTCATCCCTTTTCCGTTTGTCGATTGACAAGTTCGCATGACGGAGGATCGTGTCGAACTACTTGTCGCTGAGACGGCACTTGTGTAGCGTCTCCGTCGGTGGGGGCTGAAGCTTGTGGAACAGTGTCAACGTTGTCGATAATATGAGAGCGCTCGCTCTTTGCCATGACCTGAAGCGATTCCTTCAGTTTGGCCTGGAGTTCCTTCACGGTGGCCTCGATCTTGGAGTTCTGTTGCTTCAGTTCCTCCAACCATCTCGTGTCTGCCAGGCAGTCGTCGTCACTGGCGACGTCAGTCGTGCCCTCGTTGGACCTTGTCGACATTTTCTTGTTGTTTCTCGTGCGTTGGTAGCTGACGAGTGCTCTGTTGGGATAATTATTGAACTCGTAAACTTCGTCGCGGAATTTTTAGGTCGGTAACATAGTATTTTCCGATAATTATGTCGTCTTTATCAACTAATTCTACTATCATCGGCCCAATCGTTCGCTTCACAAATGTGGGGCCGAGATATCGGTGACCTCATTTAGCAGAATAACCTTCAGCCTTGTTACTCAATTTTTTTTTCGGGTAGTAGACTTCTGTGCCCGTTTTTAGTTCAATTTGTTTTAGTGGGCCAGAATTAGCTTTGACAAGACGCGCTTTAGCATGCTTTTCTAGTTGGTTTGCAACCGAATGACGTAGTTCGTCGAACTGAGCAATCCGTTTGACCCATTCGTCTACCAGGTCGTTTGAGATTACCCGGGTGTCCACCACGCAACGCTTCCTTGGGTTGACATTAGCTCCGCGAGCAGAATTCAGATAGAAAGGTGTTAGCCTACTGCCGGAGTGGGGTACGGTATTACATGCAAGTTGGAGTTTTGATAAATTTGTGCCCCATTCGGTTTGACAATTTTTTATGAGCGCGCCGATCATCGGTTTAATCGTTTTGTTTACGCGTTCTACCGGATTTGCCTACGGGTGTGCTAAGGGAGTGGTGATATGTTTCACCCCGTTCGCCGCCAAGAATGACGTAACATCTTTATTCACGTATTCTGTACCGTTATCTGTGATAATTGACTCCGGGACCATTCTCCATTTGTTGAAAATGATGTCAAGGATCTTAACCACGACCTTTCCCGTTTGATTGCGGACAGGGATGAGTTCAACTGATTTCGTACTAAGATCTTGTACGACGACTACGTAAGTATCATTTTTCTTTGAACGGGTGAGCGGACCTACAGTATCGACTGATAATTGCGACCACGGAGCCAGTATAGGTCTCGTCATCAACGGTCCTCTTAATGGGTTTTGATTAAATTTAACCTTGGTACATACATCGCAATCTTCGATGTATTTTCTAACGTCATTTGTCATTCTTGGCCAGTAGTAATATTGGCGGACGCGATCGTAGGTATTGTCTGTGCCTAAATGACCTGCGAGTGGCGCATCGTGGTTTTCCCGTAGAATATTTGTAGTTTCGTTTTGTCTAACTACTCGCTTCCACGGGTTTTCATCGTCAATCAAGTTTTTTGCATAGTCCGGTCTATGATACCACAGTTCAGCATCTTTGATTTTCCACTCGTTAAACCTATCTGGATGTTCGCTTACTAGGTCACGTTTCATGTTGTACCAGTCCTGATCGCAAATAGCTCGCAATTCAGTCTTGTTCTGTGTTGTCTCGTCAATAAGTTGTTCCCAACCGAGCGGGTTGATATCGACGGCGTGCACTCCGATAAAGCATCCGGCCCTTCGTTCGTAGTTCTGCTTTTGTATTCGACCGTCATGTTGTGTTGGAGAAGATAGAGGGTCCATCTCGCTAATCATCCTACGGGATTTTCTAAGTGGTGCAACCATTGCAGTGCCTGATGATCGGTAACGAGTTCAAAGGCATGGCCTCTAGATAACAACGCGAGCTTTGGACTGCCCAAACGACTGCTAAACATTCCATTTCGGTAGTTGTATAGTGTAACTCTGCGCCCCTTAATGGACAGCTTAACACTTCCACTAAGTTTTAGTCTTCTCCGAGTGAGTCTTGCTGTACGAGGATAGCCCCTACACTGAAATCGCTCTCGTCGGTGTATAGTATAAATAGTTGTCCTGGTATTGGGGCGTAAAACCGCGGCACGTTAGGTCACGCCGCTTTTGTTTCGTCAAAAGCTCTCTGCTCGACATCCGTCCATTGCCAGAGGACTTTTGGGTTTGTTAATTTATTGAGGGGCCCTTGTATACGTACAATATTTTTTAGATGTCGATGGTACCAATTGACGAGGCCGTTAAATTGACGTAATTGCGTTCTATCTTTCGGTACCGGAAAGTCAAGGATGGGTTGTATTTTTTCTGGGTTTGGTCGCATACCAAACCCATCGACAATATAACCGAGAAATTTAACCTCTTTACAAGCAAAGCTACTCTTTTCACGGTTAATTGTCAACTGGCATTCGCGTAAAACTTCGAATAATAGTGTCAACAACGCAAGATGTCGATTGAGGTCCTGACTCACTACTATCCAGTCGTCCAGATACGTGAATCCCTGATCAGCCCATTTAATCGGAAAATTTCTTTCGATGATTAATTCTTTGATTCTTCTTTTTAGTTTGTCCGTTAGGTTTTAGAAAGTGGAAGGAGCTCCCGTCAAATCAAATGGCATTCTTACCCATTCTAACAAACCCTTACCTTCGACAACAAATGCAGTATATTTCTGACTTTCCCGTTCCATAGGAATTTGGTGGAATGCTTCACTCATGTCTAAGGTTGATATTATTTTAGCCTGATGCCACTGCGATAAGATTGACCTCATGTTTTGTAAAGAGTATGCTGGTTTGACTGATTGTCGATTCAATGGACGATAATCGATGCAAAATCTAAGTCCCCCGTTTGCCTTAGGGGCCATGACCGGTGAGCACGCCCATTCGCTATTAGTCCACTTTATGCAACCTTTTTCCAATAATCGATCGACTTCCTGCTTAATAAATTCTTGTACGACTCCGCTACTACGTTATGGTTTTTGTCTATGCAGGGTCGGATCATTTAATTCTATAACGTGTTCTATAAGATTTGTCATTCCGGTAGATTCTTTGTCAAACTTTGCAAATTCCCTGTTGAGAAACAATTTTAATCCATGAGCCTGGTTGACGGTAAGCGCTTTTTATTTTGTCGGCGTTAGGTAGCGCGATAATATGGGGTAACGATATTTACTGCCCTTCGAAGTCTTAAAAGCTGTGGTTGGGTCGGTCTTTACTTTGAACGTGAACCAAAAATCCATACCGAGGATGAAATCACTGGACAAGTTCGGGAGGATGCTAAACCACTGGGGGTCATATACGTCGCCTACATCGATGGTTAAACATTCACGTTGTCGTAGATAATTTCGCTAAAGTATGACCGTTCGCTACTGTTATCTAATATTCCGCGGATCTTCCTACCGAAAATCGAAATTTTTACCGGTATTTTCATTACTTTCGTTGGCTCGTTGAGACCGTTGTCTACGCGGAAAATTCGTCGTTGGGTCAACCGATCGACGAAATGCGCCGGTTGCCCGATTGGTTTCCAGTCTTTTAACTTGTCAACGTCTACGTCATCG
>CAXAQZ010000755.1:50000-55000 GCA_963971145.1 Sussaba pulchella
TTCGATCTGCGTCCGGCAGTCGAATATCTGATGTGTATTGTTCGTGAAAATGTACATGACGCGACTCTACACCTAAGTCTCGGTAATCTCTGTAAGTATTATTTTGTTGTCGGATTCCAGACGTTCCGACACAATTTGTATTCCCCGGTTCATTGGAAAATCTAGTGTCCACCGGATTATTTCTATTGTATGAGGCGAATGATTGCGAGAAATTTGACAATCTCTGGCGTGACAATGCCTGCCCGTTATTATTTATTGTTACACTCCGTTGCCCGGCAACAGACGGCCCGGCCAACGCAGTGTCGATCGGGTAGTTCGACGATCCAGCGTTTACTGTACCGTTTCTAATAAATGGTACATACGCACGCGGTGGCTTCAATGATCCTTCGCGCGACAATGCCCATGCATCTTGAATTGATTCATTACTTGAATAACCTCCTTGCCCGGAAACAGAGGTCCTTGACATCTCGGTATTGACTTGATTGTTCGACGATATAGCGTCTACTATGTCATGTCGTATATTATTCGACGGCTCGACAATGGGCGAAGCGCCGTCCGTCGCGCCTCCCCTCTCAGACTCCGAGTTCGGTCGCGGCGGGATTTCTACATTTTAAAGATTTATCAAACTTATTTTCATTAATATTTCTTCTAATTTTCCCTCGAGAGACTCGACACGTTCTCATCTCATATCCAAATTATTCAGTTTATTCGTCAAATTCGTTTGTAATGTTTGCCACTGAGGATTTCCTGGCGGCATCGGGGTACCCATACGCGAATCCCTCCCCCTGCTGATCGGTGTTCCCGGCCTAACATTCAAAGGTAGGACACCGGTCATCTGGCTTTGCATCGCGCCAGTATCTTCGACGATTTGCTTGCCACTCGGTTCACCCGGCATACCCCCGCCCCACGCATCCCCCCCTCCAGAAGTGGTAGAAAACGTTGAGTTGAGAAACCCGGATCGAACGTGAATATCGGCTAATTGTTTATCGTTTGATTTTAATAGAATTTCTCTCGACCTGGTAACGCTCTTAGGTGGTGAAAAGAACATAGCAGTCATGCCGCTACGTCACCACCACTTAATCATTAATTCCAATTTTTATTTATTTTATCTTATTTCATCTTAAGGAGCTCGAGCTCAGCGAGGGGTTGACCACGGCCTCGCGCCTTTGTTTCTCGTACACTACTTAGTCGGATTTTTGACTGTACCAATTTGTTCTTACGAAACTTTGAATTAATATTTTCAACGCGACTTACTAGTATTCAATTCGATTTGCAGCAATAATTTAAACTTCGTAATAATTCGACATTAATTCAATAAACAAGCTTACAATAAATTTCATAATTAAGTTTACTATTAATGCAATAAATAGGCTAAACAATAATTAGATGAATAATTCTACAAAAAATTTCGTTACAAAATTTTCTAGCGTGTCCCACGTTGCGCCCTAAATGAGATCGGTGCTTATTTCGTCAATTTATATCAGTCGAATAAAAACCACACCCATCGTGGCCATGGGTCGGTGGCTGCCGGGGCTCTAAGGAATATATGTTTTCTAAGTATGTGGGCGCCAATTAGTTTTTATAAGACTAATAAATTATTATTTTGACGATTACTAATTATGTTTGCACGGCTAATTAGATAAAATCTATCCCTGGGGGATCCACTGGAAGACCCGAGGAAAGGATAGATTGCACAATAGTGAAAGGGAGGGTAGCAAATCCAAGCAAGAGCAATAAGATTTCGACTTACTTGTTGACGTATATATTTAATTGTTCCTTGATTCCTTTAACGATATAATAACTGTCGATTTCCTAAAATTCCCTCCCTCCGTGACAGCTTACAATACAAATTGACGATTTATAATAGTTTGTTGGTTCCGGGTAACAAGACTCCTCGAGGGTTGACCTGCGTTGGCCATGAAGTACAACGACGAAGTAAAGCTTCTTGGTCGATCGATTACGACGTCGATCGAATATTCGGTGTCTTGCCCGGAGAAGTCCCGTGACGCAACTCGCGACGGCAGCCAATCGGGCGCCTACGTTGCCCGCTAGCAACCTCGTTGCGTGGTGCGGCCCTGCTGTGATACGAGAGGAAACGACGCCGGGGCGCGACGCTCAAAGGCCCACATATTAACAGTTTTATGCAGATTCGAATATTTGCGAGTTCTAATTATTTCTTTAAATTCAAACGCTCGAGGAGTCGGGTCAAGCGCGTGACGTCGAGGGATAAATGATTTTATTGCCGGACCTATTTTTCGGTCACAATATATATTGAGACTTGACTTTTACGTGACGCTCCATGCTGCGTAGCTGTCGTATGTTGTTGAAGAAAAAATTAACGATGTAGGTTCTGGAATTTCAGGTTTTAATTTAGAATTTGGGGATTTGGGGATGGGCGCGCACCAACCTGCCGTGTGGAATACTGCTCGACGTAATGAGTTACCCGGCAGGATGGTGCGCCCGATGAGTCTTGGTCAGGGATTGGTGGAGGTCCGGCTGCAATGCCGGCGCCGCAAGGTAAAAGGTGCATTGAGCTGGAGAAAGGGCTGAGGATTCTGAGTTCCAGGGAAGGGCGGATCCTCTTGTGATGTGGTAGGTTTCGTGAGAGCCTCGTTCTCGTAACACACCAGGGGATACGGCTCCGACCGATCTCGCGTAGGTATCGGCGAAAAGCTCGTGTTACGGTCTCGATGACGTAAGAGGTTTCCGAAGCACGAGGGTAGTAGTTATCGAATGAGTTTTCAATGGGGTCTCGTAATTATTCATAGCTTTTAGGGATTTTTTGAGTGGGTTTTACCACCACCTCTTGCGCCGGCTCTGACCAAACAAGTCCATATCTGTGGTTTGGGGGCAAAACCAAATAAGACCATGTCGAAGGCGAAACCAGACAAGTCCACGTGTTGCAGGAAAAACCAAATAAGTCCAACGATGTTTGTTTTTCTAGTCGATAAGTTACAGACTATTAAAATCTTACCAGATGCTACCGATAAAAGTACCAAAAGCAAAGTATAACCTGATGATTTTTTTTTTTTTAATCGTTTTATCCGGTGTGTCAGAGCGTTCGCAACGTGAAATCATTATATCTCGAAAACACATTTTACGGACTTATTTGATTTTTCCAACTTGCCACAGATATATCCACGTATGTGGGATGGTGCACTCGGGACACGGTCTTATAGACAAGTCATGTCACTCGCTCGGAAAAAGTGTCCGCAAAATGACGCAAATATGGCCGACTCGCCAGGCCGGGGTCTGCAACGCATGCGCAATATCCTTGGATGCTGTCAACGGTTACAAATGTATCGGTTTATTCGTACCCACTCAATCTATTATCGTTAGTAATATAACGATGCATTTTAGGGGAACTTTCTTTAACAAACGAGTGAAAAGCATATTGCGTTGCTTTACCTCTCCATTAAAAGTTCATTATCAACTGCAGATAATTATTCATAGAAGTTATACTGGATTAACACCTAAAAGTAGGTTGGGGAATAAAATAAACACTATTAACTTATCCAGCAATATTTATTCTGATATTGTAATATACAGAGTGAGGCACATAAAGTGTGACAGAGCAATAGCACTCAAACTATTGATCGTATGAAAAAAAATTTCAGACAAAAAATGCAGTGTTCGGGAAGGCCGTCATACTGGACCACTCTATTTTTTTATCGGTAGAGGCGCTGAAGCTACGTCAAGGTCAACTCTACTTTTTCAAATAGAACCATGTTTTTTTTTTCGATGACATTATTACCGATTTTAAGACGAATTCAGGAGGATCCGAAGCGTGTTCTTTGCAGGAAAAGGAAAATTTATAATTGTTCACCATTTCACTTAGAGTCTCGCTATATGAGGCATTCCACATCAACACGACCAATTTGAAACCTTAATATCTTGAATTTTTTTGCAATCGACGTATGATATAGTACTCTTCAAACCAAAAATATTGATATTTATAAATTTATGGTGGCATGTGTGGGGGTCAAATTACAGGCAAATGCGATTTTTGCTTGTTTTTTCTCGCTGATTTAGTTACATGGAAATAGTGTGTCGGAGCGAAAAATTGCTAAGAATCGATTTTGTGGTGTTTGTTGAAGGATATCGAAATAAGAACTCCGGATTTACGATACGATTTCGGCTGTTTATTCACGGGGGATTACACACCGATCATTTACACGATTCGGCAACGACGAGTCTCCCTCTCTTGTTTTACGAGACCCTTTCCTTCTACCGAGTCTCTGCCTCTCGTTGCCGGTACACGACACCCCTCTCCTCTAGTTGTCGCAACGTTTCTATTTCTCCAGCGGTCTTTGTCTTAAATTATAAACTCGAATGTCGAATCCTGGTTTCTTCTGTTCTTCGATAATTATGAATTAATCTATTCATTTATTTATTTATTAATTTATTTATTTATTTATTTATTTATTTATGTATTGATTTATTTATTTATGTATTGATTTATTTATTTATTCATTGATTTATTTATTGATTTATTAATTTATTCATTTATTAATTTACTTATTTATTCATTTATTTATTTATTTATTTATTTATTTATTTATTTATTTATTTACTTATTTATTCATTAATTAATTTATCCATTTATTTATTTATGCATTTATTGATTTATTTATTCATTTATTTATCTATTCATTTATTTATTTATTTATTTATTAATTTATCCATTTATTTATTTATTCATTTATTGATTTATTTATTTATTTATCAATTTATTCATTTATTTATTTATTCAATTGTTTATTTATTTATTTATTCATTTATTTATTTATTTATTTTTTTATTTTTTTATTAATTCATTTATTCATTCATTAATTTATTTATTAATTCATTAATTTATTTATTAATTAATTCATTTATTCATTTATTTATTTATTTAGTAATTTATTTATTTATTTATTTATTTATTTATTTATTTATTTATTTATTTATTTATTTATTTATTTATTTATGTATTTATTCATTTATTCATTTATTTATTC
>CAXAQZ010000755.1:62500-77500 GCA_963971145.1 Sussaba pulchella
TCAGAGACGGTCACGTGCTCTCCCCTCACGAAATATGAAAAATATCAACATTTTTCAAGATATGTTTTATTTTTGTTTTTTTTTTCACACGTGTAATGATTTTTATAATTAGAAATTTTTACGATTTTAAAGATTTGAAAAACAAAGAAAGTTTTTTTAAAATACAAGCAAGCTGCGTCCCACTCCCAAATTAGAAAAAAAACTATTCTTTTATAACATAGCATTTGTAGAAAAAAAATTAAATTTTTAAAAATGGTCGTTTTGTCGGTTTACTCTTATCTTTGCAACTTCGATGCGCGCGCATCACCTTAAGGAGTGATGGAAAAATTGTGAAAAAAATTAGGGTCTGTTTGTAGTCAAAACAAAGTTAAAAAAAATCGTATGCAAATTATATAATTTCTTTCTATGCAAATAACTATATGCAAGTTTATGCAACAATCGGCGCCCATCACCTTAAAGAGTGGTGCAAAAATTCTGAAAAAAAATTAGGGTCTTTTTTGAGTCGGAACAAAGTCAAAAATAAAAT
Source organism: Sussaba pulchella (assembly GCA_963971145.1). Taxonomy (NCBI): domain Eukaryota; kingdom Metazoa; phylum Arthropoda; class Insecta; order Hymenoptera; family Ichneumonidae; genus Sussaba; species Sussaba pulchella. The sequence goes on from CAXAQZ010000755.1 coordinate 63,027, forward strand.
TATGCAACAATCGGCGGACCCGAGGGAAATGACCCCACGGTTTGGTTTGGAATGGCTTATTTATTTATTCATGTATTTATTTATTTACTTTTTTATTCATTCATTCATTTATAAATTTATTTATTTATTCATTTATTTATTTATTTTTTCAATTATTTATTCATTTACTTATTTATTTATTTATTCATTTATTTCTTTATTCATTAATTTATTTATTTATTTATTTATTCATTTATTTATTTATTTATTTATATATTTATACATTTATTTATTTATTTTCTTATTTATTTACTTCTTTATTCATTCCTTTATTTATTTATTCATTTATTGATTTATTTATTCATTTATTTATTAATTGATTAATTGATTAATTTATTTATTTATTTATTTATTTATTTATTTATTTTTTTATTTATCCATTTATTTATTTATTTTTTTATTTATTTATTTATTTATTCATTTATTTATTTATTTATTTATTCATTCGTTTATTTATTTTTTTATTTATTTATTTATTCATTTATTTCTTTATTTATTTTTTTTTATTTATTCATTCATCTATTTATTGATTTATTTATTTATTTATTTATTTTTTCATTTATTTAATCATTTATTTATTAATTTATTCATTTATTTATTTATCTACACTACCGCTCAGAAATATCAGGACACTAACCACGCGCGCTGCCAGGAATCACTCCTGTCTTTGAACGACAATAACTCCGCGAGAAAAATTGCTATAATTTTTTTTTTTGCCGTTAGAAAGCCTATGATATTCTGAATCAAGTGTTCTCTATTTGATAATAATGCCGCAATTAAGTACTTAAGATTGAATGTAAAAATCATTGAAAAAAAATTGAGATTTTTGCGAAATTTTCTTCGTCGACTTCAACTCGCTGCCAAACCTAGAAAAAAATTTTCACGACTCCAAAATTGAGTATCGCTAATCGTCGCAATCTTACCTTCATTTTAAGCCGAAAAAACATGAAAAATCTAAACGGGTTCTTGAGTAATTGGAAAAATTGTACAGGCGTGCATCATTCGTCAGCGAGCCACCGATCGCGCGACTCGGCAGTCTCGGCTGCCTTCTCATCCGTGAAGGCAGGACCGAAACGGGCCATGAGCAGAGCGGGCGCTTGAGCGGGGTACAGGTTCGTCCGCACATTTTCGTTTTAATATTTTCTTTAATTAGTTTTGAGCTGCATTTGTATCACCAAATAATGATTCCAGTGTTGCAAATGAAATCAAACGGTGAGAAATGAATGACATAAAAAGTTAAAACTTATTCATTAGTATTGACTTTGAAAAATCGATTCTGAAATATTTTGTTACTGGTAAATAAAATATTCTTCCTACTTACGCATACGAGTTATGTAGAAGATTCTCAACATTTTCGAAAGTAAAAATTATCTTTAAAAAATCGAGTACCCGAACTTCAATATTCTTTTATTACAAAAAGAATACGATTATTTGATTTTTCGGCCATACACTGGGACATGGTTTTCAAAACCATCATCGTCACACTTTTAACAATTGTTTTGAATCGTTATCGTTTCGGAAAGCGAATTACATAAAAAATGTCGTGATAAACTTCCGTTCCGGATCTATTGCATTTTTTGCAGATCACTGGTTTTACCATTGTGAAAACCATGAACCACCAAGGAATCTTTTCAGATTTTCCAGTTCAAGCATTTTTTCAGCATCAACTTGCTCCTTCATGTGAACCGAAATTTTTGCGGGAGCAAGCCACTGTAAGAAGCTCTGGAAAGAAGGTATTTTTGCGATTTTTTTTCCGCCAAAAATTATTACCGGATCTATTTGAAATGTTGATCGTGCTTTGTTGATATAAGAACGAGATGAGATAACCCCTTTCTGCAGAAGTTACCACGACGAAAAAAATGTCCAATTCAGTTGACAGCAATTAGCCGATACGGTGCATCCGAAATTGAAAAATAAGAAAGATTCATAATCGTTATCTCAGTGGCTATCGTTCTTCTTGGGGGAATATTTCTAGCTAAAAAAAATAGCAGACAATTATCCTACCTACTTACGCATAAATGTTGTACGGAAAAATTTCAAACGGTTTTTATTCAGAAAAGAATGGAGCTATTCATTTATTCTTTCCAACGACGATGTATTATAAAAACGTAATATCACAAATAAAATTTTTCAAATTTTTAACTCTTTATCGTTATCGGAAAGTAAATTACATAAAAAATGTCGGGATAAACTTACGTACCATCGTATTTTCTTGATAATAACGAATTTTTTTACGGGAGCAAACCACTGTAACGAGCTGAAGAAAGAAAGTATTTTTGCGATTTTTTCCGCCGAAAGTTAACATCGGATTTATTTGAAATACTTATGACGCTCTGTTCATATAACAACGAGATGAAAAATGTATCAATAATCCTTCAGTCCGCCTCTCGCATCCACCCCCGCCCGCAGGAGTTACCACTGTAAAAAAAACATCCAACCTGGTTGACAGCAATTGGCCGATACGTTGCATCCGAAATCAATAAATAAACAGTTCGTGTACTCGATTTTTTAAAAATAATTTTTACTTTCGAAAATGTTAAGAATCTTCTACATAACTCGTATGCGTAAGTAGGAAGAATATTTTATTTACCAGTAACAAAATATTTCAGAATCGATTTTTCAAAGTCAATACTAATGAATAAGTTTTAACTTTTTATGTCATTCATTTCTCACCGTTTGATTTCATTTGCAACACTGGAATCATTATTTGGTGATACAAATGCAGCTCAAAACTAATTAAAGAAAATATCAAAACGAAAATGTGCGGACGAACCTGTACCCCGCTCAAGCGCCCGCTCTGCTCATGGCCCGTTTCGGTCCTGCCTTCACGGATGAGAAGGCAGCCGAGACTGCCGAGTCGCGCGATCGGTGGCTCGCTGACGAATGATGCACGCCTGTACAATTTTTCCAATTACTCAAGAACCCGTTTAGATTTTTCATGTTTTTTCGGCTTAAAATAAAGGTAAGATTGCGACGATTAGCGATACTAAATTTTGGAGTCGTGAAAATTTTTTTCTAGGTTTGGCAGCGAGTTGAAGTTGACGAAGAAAATTTCGCAAAAATCTCAATTTTTTTTCAATGATTTTTACATTCAATCTTAAGTACTTAATTGCGGCATTATTATCAAATAGAGATCACTTGATTCAGAATATCATAGGCCTTCTAACAGTAAAAAAAAAAATTATAGCGATTTTTCTCGCGGAGTTATCGTCGTTCAAAGACAGGAGTGATTCGTGGCAGCGCGCGTGGTTAGTGTCCTGATATTTCTGAGCGGTAGTGTATTTATTTATTTATTTATTTATAAATATATTTATTTATTTTTTTTTATTTATTTACTTATTTATTTATTTATAAATTTATTTATTTATTTATTTATTCATTTATTCATTTATTTGTTTATTTATTTATTTATTTATTTTTTTATTTATTTATTAATTCATTTATTCATTTATTCATTTATTCATTTATTTATTTATTTATTCATTTATTCATTCATTTATTTATTCATTTATTTACTTATTTATTTATTTATTTATTTATTTATTTATTTATTTATTTATTTATTTATTTATTTATTTATTCATTTATTTACTTATTTATTTATTTATTTATTTATTTATTTATTTATTTATTTATTTATTTATTTATTTATTTATTTATTTGTTTATTTATTTATTTATTTATTGATTTATTTATTGATTTATTCATTCATTTATTTATATATTTATTCATTTATTCATTTATTTATTTATTTATTTATTTATTTATTTATTTATTTATTTATTTATTTATTTATTTATTTATTTATTTATTTATTTATTTATTTATTTATTCATTTATTCATTCATTTATTTATTTATTTATTTATTCATTTATTTATTCATTCATTCATTTATTTATTTATTTATTTATTTATTTATTCATTTATTTATTTATAATCGCGTTACTTGACAAAATTATGAAAATTAAAGAAATTGCGGAAAATTAGAGAAATTACGATACTTGAAGAAATTGTGAACATTAAAGAAATGGCAAAAATAATTTAAGAAATTCGGAAAATTAAAGAAATTGCGAAAATAATTAAAGAAATTTGGAAAATTAAAGAAGTTGCGAAAATAAATTAGCGAAATTACTAAAGACGCAAGAAACGACAGCAATACCGATTTTTGTTTTTGTGAGAAAGAATAGGGCTTATATCTTGGCATAAATTTTGTATTTTTACGCACGTCGGACCGGAGCCATCGCCTACATCGGAGAGTCGAGAGGTTCCGTTCCACAGCCGCTATCATACGTCGTTTCTTTTTCTCCCGTCAAGGAGCGACATAGCCCCCCGGAAGTGAGGCAACCGGGATCGGTGTGAAGAATGCCTTACCGTCTGATGGAGAGAATGCCATCAGCGGTCGGATCGAAGGACAGAGCATTCTCCCGCCCTGAAGATCCGGACCTTGAGCAAGGAGTTGCGGTGGGCCAAAATTGAGGGTCCACGCATCTGCCTCGTGCCACCCGGGTACCGGGGCTTGCCGTAAGGCCCGTTGCCCGGTTCGGATGGGAGGATTAAACATCTCGGAGCCGCCCCTCCTGCCCTCCGCTCCACCGACCATCGGGTGGAGTCTCGAGGACAGGATGCTGTCGTCTCTCCGCTGCTGTATCGCGGGGACGCAGCATGGGCCGGGTGTCGCACACCGCAGGCGGAGGCGAGATCCTATTGTTGTCGACAAGCACCTGAGGGGCATTTACCACGCTGTCGCCCAACTGCGGGCTCCATAGTCGTCCGTCGATAAGGACGAGATCGGGATCCCGAGCAAACCAGTGTTGTCGACATTTACCTTATGAAGCGGTGGCGGATTTGTGGAGCGAGCAAACGTTCAGCGTCGCCGAGAGAGCGAGCACGTCTCGGCCGAGCCAGCGACTTGGGGCGGGGATCACTCGGACGAGGCCCCGCACGGCGAGCCTCGAGTCGCTCTCTTCTCGTTCAGCTATCGTCGGTGGTAGACCACACCAGCAGACTACTACACCATACCTCCCGAAGAGGAAGCAAACATCGGCGAGACCGGATCCGGCGTGCCGTGAGTAACGTAGCCCGTGCGTAAGCCAAAGAAATCGATTCTAGATTGGGGTTAGTTAGATATTGCTGTCGAAATTACCAAAAAGAAAATACCATCAGAAATACTTCGTCGGTTATCATTCGGAGTATCACGCTCCGGCTACGGCCTCGTGGCCGTCCGGCTATCGTGCGTTCGACGTAACTGCTCCTGGAGCAGGCGCTATCATAAATTCCAGTAGAATCGTTGTCATACGCTTTACCGCGTGCTGTCGGAGGTGAGTGTGCTGACGAGAAGGGCCCACTCCCGAACGAGGAGAAATTGTTAACTTATTGTTGTTGTTAGCGTTAGGAATGTGTGAATGAGTAGGAATAGAGAGTAGATAATATCGGGGCGAAGCCCGAGAGGGATCTGAAGGGAGTGATCGGGATAGATACTCGGTAAGATAAGTGGGAGTTGTAGCATTGTTTTACCGGATATCGTGTGTGAATGGAGCGATGAGTTTGAAGACTTACTCGTAGGAATGAAGTGATCAGTCAGGCCACGTGGAAAAGGAGTGGTTAGAGTAGGGCGTTAGGTTAGTTAAGCTGTGTCGCGTGGATTCGTTAACGCTGTAAATTGTCCGAGCGTTGCCGCTCACTTACTCTCGAGGAGAGGTCGAGTAACTGTACGCGGTCTTGTTGTATTGTATCACGTCTTATTGAGTGAATATTGAAGTTGTCATATCGCTCAGGAAAATTATACCACGAACGACCGAAGTTTTTTTTGTTGCTGTCTAATTTTTGGCCGGGCTGGACCCGTGTAATAAGAAACGTTGTAATTCGGTCGCTCGGAACGCTCATTAATCGCGATCGGACGATTATCCGGTCGCGCGAATCAATTAATTTCTATCATTTTGCTGTTGTCGTTGTCATTGGACCGTATCGGCCTACGCCCCTCTACCCGTGTAGGGCCGAGCTACCGTTAAGCCGCATCGCTCCGAGCTGTCGCGAAAATTTAGTCGGCCCCGGTTCACCCCGGGGAATAATTTCAGGGCCGCCTTGTGGCGGCTGGCGCCCAACCACGCAGCGCAGGAGCGGCGAAGGTACCCGGGTAAAAACCGGTGTTACAAATGGCGCCCAACGTGGGGCCCACGGTCATTTAGTTAACGATTGAGAAGCTGTCGACCGAATTAACGTGAAAAATCGGGAGAATATCGTGGTTTGACGAATAAGTTGTGGTCGTTCGTTTGTGGTTTGATTAGGTTAACCTAGTAGGTAGATTAATAGTAGGAATTTTCCGGTGGACAGTTGTTGAGAGTCGGGAGTGCTACGAAAGAGAAGAGGAAGAAGTAGCGAGAATAAGTCGCAGCGGTGAGGGGAAGTACTGGCGGAAGGAGTAGGCGCCGGAAGAACGGGGAAATTTGATTAGCGCCGCAAGGAAGCGTGCGTAAGTGGGCACGCCCCTACCCCCACAGAGCCACCGGTTGCGCGAGCCAGTGGGCCCGCGTAACGCGGACTTCAGTATAACACCGAACCATCGAGCCTCAAGTGCGGAAACGGTTAAGGAAAAAAAAAAAAAAAAAGGTAAAGTGAGCGGAAGACCGAAAAACGTCGTTGAGGGAGCTATCATTCCCGAAGTTATCACGGGCCAAGAATTCGCTGTCGACACGTGTTGAGAGTGGGGTAGCCACAGGTAAGTGTTTTTTTTTGGTTGTTCTAAAATTCCCCATGGGCTCGGGGAACGAGAATAATTAGTGAGGTTCGGTCGTCGCGGCCGACCCATAGTACGCTTCCGAAAATAGAAGATAATAGGTATTTTTCCCGCTCGGGGGTAATCAGGGGGGCCAGGCTACTACGCGTGAAATTCGAAGAATAACCGCCGGACCGTCCCACAGTTGTCATTATCTCGCGAGCAAAACTCGGGAAACAATAAACACTACCATCGTATTCCGTTGTCATTGTGCTGCGCCTAAACGTCGGGTAATAATATTTACCGTTGTCATCTTCACGGGTCATTACGCTACGCGGAAATTCCGGGAATCAGTTTCGTCGGGGATTCGTCATTTTCGGCTATCATTAGAATTCGCGGAAATTTCGATAACCAGTAACCATACTATCTCGTTGTGCTGTCTTCGGGGCTTTGTCGTACGGAAAACGAAAGAAATAAAAAAAAAAAAAAAAAAAAAAAATATAAGAAAGTCGGGAACAAAGACGAACCTCGTCGAGCGTGTTGTGGTAACATCGCGTAAAAGCATCGGGAAAAATAAAACGCCATCGCCGGCCGCGTAGTTGTCATATCGCGGGTACGGGGTCGAGGAATCGCTCTACCCGGACAAAGCAAGGATACGTCTCGTAAACAACGCAACGAGCCATCGGGCTCGAGCTACCTCGCAGTCGGCTAGTACGCGCGCGCTAAGTCGTGTGTAAACACCGGGGCCCCAGTCTCACTGACAAGACCCGAGCTGTCGAATAACACCTCTCAGTCGCAGGTAGAAAATCCATCGCGTATACGCGTTTGAAAAAAAAAAGGAAAAATAAAAAAAAATAAACAAAAAAAAAAGAAGATGTCGAATCCCAATACCACCGAGCCCGCGTGGGTGTATACCCTTGATCGCGAGGCGTTGTTACACGAAACTAACAAACACGAGTTGTCGGAAGTGGGAACGACCCCCACCTTACGACGACGATTAATTAATTATTTAGAGCTGGTAAGGAACGCGTCGCTCGGTCGGGGAACAATGGAGAGTACTCCGCAAACAACGGGACAGTCGTTGGCCGGGGAACCGGGAGACTTACGCGAAACGCTTGCGCCAGAGGGAAGGGGAACAGAGTCCCATTACCCGCCGCCGCCGCCTGCGCATCTCGGCGCTCGGACGTCGGCGGCTCGAGACGCGGCACACGATCCGCCGCACGCGTATTCCCCCCACACGAATCCAATTGTAGGTTTCGAGCAAGGCCTCGCGTCATCGACTCACGCGCCCGGTGGACCGCCGTTCGAAGCTATCCATCCCCACCACTCTCCTTCCTCGCTGTCACCTAGTACCGCGACCGCGGTCTACAATACCATTCGGAAATGGAATTTAAAATTCGCGGGCGCTCCGGGGGAGGACGCCGAGGCGTTCCTCGTCCGTATCGCAGAGGGCCGCGAACTGCTACCGGTCGACGACGACGCTCTCATCCGCTGTCTACCATTTTTTCTCACCGGTATCGCATTACAATGGTTTCGCACCGAGCGACATTTCTGGCGCTCGTGGCCCGAGTTCGAGTCCGCGTGGAGGTCGCGTTTCGGGGATCCCGATTTCCAGTTCGCGTTACGAGAGGAGATTTTGAGTCGAACGCAGGGAGAGCGCGAACCGGTAGCCGATTATATCACGTGCATCCGGACGTTACTCAATCGCTTTAACCCACCCTGGCACCCGGACGAACAACTAAATCACGCGTATCGGAATATGCTGCCGAAACTGCGGATTGCGGTACCTCGGGTTCATGCTGTCGACTTTTATGCGCTCGAGCACCACGCGGTGCGGGCCGAGAAAAGTTATCAAGCCGCGACAACCTATAAGGCCCCTCCGACGCCAGAGAGATCATTATTCCTAGACGTAGCGTACCATCCTCCGCGTAAAACCCACGCATACGGCACCGTAGAACATTTGCCTTCCCCTCCGAGGGGGAGTCCGATCCGGCAGTCCGCACCGACGAATGTGCCCGTTGCGACACGTGAACCGTCCGAAAGCCAGCCGGACCGCGCCTCCACCCCTCCGTGGTCGACGAACCCGTTTCTCCCCGAACCCGAAACGATCGCAGCGCTGTCGACTCCCCGCCCGACAAGCTCCGCGCGCATCCAGTGCTGGAATTGTCGAGGAGAGGGGCATCGGGGCTACGACTGCCCGAAGCCACGCGTCACCTACTGCTGGGGTTGCGGACGGGAGGGAGCAAAACGACCCACGTGTCCCACCTGTGCGGGAAACCCGAATCGAGGCCCGCGAGAGCGGGGAGCGGAGTCTCGACCGAAATAAAAATAGTTGTCACCCGCAGCTGTCATCTCGAATGGGAGCGCAGCTACACCGCGTACGACCCGGATATCGCCAACACTCTGTTGTTTCTCACCATACGAATTTCTCAACACCCGTTATTAGCCCTCGTGGACTGTGGCGCAAATCGGACTTTCCTTGGCCCCGAGGCATTAGAAATTATCGATCACTTACAGATTTGGAGGATACGTACCGCCGATACCACCGTACGCAACGCGACGGGGGGAATCTCGGAAGTTAGCGAAGAAGCAATTATTCCCGTAACGTTAAGGGGACGGACGAGCCAAATAACCGCTCGCATAGTACCCGATCTCGCGTTGTCATTGGCTCTCGGATTAGATAGTTTACATCATTTCGGGGTTTCGATCAGTTTTCGTCGCCATCGCTGGTGGTTCGACGACCAACCGAATATTGAATACCAGTTCGATCGAGTAATTACACGCGAACCGGCCGAGAGCTGTCACGGGCTACAAGAGTTGTCATCCACCGAGGCAGCTATACTCGAAAATTTCCTACGGGAGCAATTGCCGAAGTTAACAAATAATCCGGGGTTAACGACTCTCATCGAACACACTATAGACGTGGGTGGTCACGCGCCGATAAGACAGCGGAATCATCGCGTGACGCCGATTATTCAAGACGCTATCGATGAAGGTGTTGATCAAATGTTGGCAGCGGGCGTTATCGAACCCTCGTCCAGCCAATGGTCCAGCCCAATCGTTATGGTGCGCAAACCGGACGGGTCCCGCCGTTTCTGTCTCGATTTTCGCGCGGTAAACGCCGTATCCAAGAAAGACGCGTACCCGTTACCATTCATGAGTCAGATCTTAGACCAGCTGAGTCAAGCCCGTTATATTTCCACCATCGATTTAAGCCAAGCTTACTTCCAAATTCCGCTATCGACAGACAGTAGGGAGATCACCGCGTTCACGGTTCCGGGGAGGGGATCATACCACTTTACGCGAATGCCGTTCGGGCTTACCGGCGCCCCCGCGACGTTCCAACGCTTACAAGATCGGTTAATCGGAGCCAGTATGGAGCCAAATGTATTTGCTTATCTCGACGACATTATTGTCGTAACCGAAGGGTTCGAGGAGCATCTACTCTGGCTCCGGCGGGTGTGTAACAAAATCACCGAGGCCGGGTTGTTAATAAATCCAAAAAAGTGCGAGTTTTGCAAATCGCAAGTAAAATACCTCGGTTTCCTCGTAAATCACGCGGGAGTGCAAGTCGACCCGGACAAAACCGAACCGATATTAAATTACCCCGCACCTCGAACCATAAAAGCTGTCAGAAGATTCCTCGGAATGGCGCCTTGGTATCGACGCTTTATCCCTGAGTTTGCAACCCTCGCGGAACCGATCACCCGCCTTTCGCGGAAACAACAACCCTGGGAATAGGGCCACGAACAGCAACAATCGTTCGAGAAAATACGCGATAAATTAACTCGCGCTCCGACGTTGACCTGCCCCGATTTCAAGTTACCGTTCACGATACAAACTGACGCGAGCACCGTTGGGCTCGGCGCTGTCCTCACTCAAACCATTAACGGAATAGAACAACCGGTAGCGTTCGCGAGTAGAACGCTAAATGCGGCAGAGAAAAATTATGGCACCACCGAGCAAGAGTGTTTGGCTGTCGTGTGGGCTGTCAATAAATTCCGACCATATATAGAAGGCTATCATTTTACCATCATTACCGATCACAGCTCCTTACGTTGGTTACATAACCTGAAAGACCCAGCAGGACGTTCAGCCCGATGGGCACTGACTGCTTCAGTACGATTATACCGTCGAACACCGGAAGGGGGCGGAACACCACGTCCCGGACGCGCTGTCGAGAATGTATGAGGACCAGACTGAGTTCTGTGCCACGCTAGTAGGGGGAGGGAACTGGTACCTTGCCCGGAAAACCGCAGTAGTCGACGATCCCGATTTATTCCCCGAGTGGAAACTAGTCGACGACCGATTATATTACCACCGACCCGACGCGTTAATCTCCGCCTTGACCGATGATTTGAACGAATGGAAGTTAGCGATACCACCCGACTCATACCGCGACGCGATGACGGAATGCCATAGCGAGCCATCTGCGGGACATTTGGGAGTAGATAAAACCTATCGTCGATTAACACTGTCATATTATTGGCCCGGCATGCACAAGAGTGTTGTCGAGTTCGTGCGCCGATGCACCGAGTGCCAAAAATCGAAAGTCGAGCAATCTCGACCGGCCGGATTAATGGGCCGTCGGCGAATCGAAGAACCTTGGGCTGTCGTAGCCGCGGATATAATGGGACCGTTTCCCCCCAGTCGCGGAGGTTTCGCTCATATTCTCGTAATGCAAGATCTATTCACTAAGTGAGTGGAGTGTTGCGCGTTGCGAAAAGCCACCGGGGCAAAAATTCGTGAAGCGTTCGAAGAACTGATAATTTCCCGTTGGGGCACACCGGAAGTGTTACTTACCGACAACGGCACAGAATTCGTCAATAAAATCACGCGCGAACTGGCTGTCGAGTATGGCTTTCACCACACTACCACCCCCCCGTAACATCCACAAGCGAATCCAGTGGAACGAGTTAACCGCGTGTTAAAAACAATGATCGTCGCGTTCCTACAGAAAGACCACCGCGAGTGGGATCGCCATCTCAGCGAGTTTCGTTTCGCCTACAATACCGCTCACCACGATTCGACAAATTTTAGCCCCGCGTTCTTAAATTTCGGTCGCGAACCCGTATCATCTCGATCTTTGCGACAACGCCTCGAGGGGCCGCGAGCCATCGAACCATCCGTACCCGATACCTGGTTTCGACGACAACAACAACTCGAGTTAATCCGCGTTTGGGTCAGGGAAAATTTAGAGGAAGCGTACAATAGGCAGGCACATTATTACAACTTAAAGCACCGGGATAAAAAATATAAAGTCGGCGACTGGGTGTTAAGAAGGAATCGCGTGTTGTCATCGGCCGCGCAAAACGTGGCCGCGAAGTTGTCAAAACGTTTCGAAGGCCCATACCTGGTCACCCGGATATTGTCACCAGTCGTATACGAGTTGTCGAACCCCGAAACCAAAAAGCCCATGGGGTAAGTGTCCATACAGGACTTAAAGCGCTACCAACCCTCCCACGTTGTCCCACACAGTAACCCGGAGAGCGAAGCAACCAACCATCCGGAGTAGATCGAGCGCGACACGATGGATGACTTCTTCGCCATCCAGAAGGAGATTGAGGAAATCCTGGAGCCGTGGAGGACGGTGATCCGGGACATCCGAAGATCGGAGCCGGGCCTCGCGGAGGCATTAACCGAATGCCATCGGTTATATCACGAGGGCCGGGTTACCTCTCGAGGCGCGGTAATCAGAGAGATACCCCCAGCTGTCGAGGGGGGGACTCAAACCACACCCCCCGCCTCCGCCGACCAAGCCACGCAGACCGAGGAGCCAGAACCGGACACTCCTCCGGACACCCCGGCGTCTCCCGATCCCGAGCCCGAACACCACTGGGCCGACCGAGACCAGTGGTCGCAGGAGTCGCTCGACTTCGCTGTCATGGCCCACGATTTCTACACCAAACACCCTCCCCGAGGACGGGGCCGTTTGGTAGGGATGGTGTCCTCAAACCCCGGTAAGCGGGTATGGCAGTCTCCCGACAGGACGAAAGAGGCAGACGGCCCGCGGCCGAAACAGAAGCCCACCCCTCCGGCCACGAACCCGCCAGCTTACCGATGCCGGAGTGGCTGTTGGAATTGTGGCAAACTCCATCCTCGCCGGCCGTGCCCGGTCCCCCGCCGCTCGGACTACTGCTACCGCTGTGGGTGGCTAGGCCTTACCGTAAAGACCTGCCCGAATTGCTGTGTGGAGTGGAGAAAGCAGGGACCGTACGTCCCTGGTCTCGGACACGTCCCACGCAAGTCCTAACAAGGGACGACGTCGACAGTTGTAATGGGGTTGGGAGGGAAAAAGAAGAGCATAAAACTGTAGCACTACCAGACCCACCGCTGTCGATAAAAAGAGATTAAAATAAACGCTACCATTCTAATCGAACGCTGTCCACCGAAAAATTATTTCGCACCCGAAACCATTAGGTAGAATAGAATATAAGGGAGACGAACGTATCCGATAGGAGAGAGGAATCTGGGGGTGGAACGAGAGTACCAGGGAGTGGAGCCGAAGCACGCTGTCACGTCACCTTCACCGGCAGCCGCGAGTAAATCACCAGCATTGGGGTAAGTCTGAAAACACACTACCATTTATTAAGAAACAGTAGAAATTGAAATAAAAAGATAATACCGGAGCAAATTGAATTGAAGAAAAGTAAAGGAAAGCTGGAAATAAAGTCTTCTGAAGTTTGAGAATTTTACCGAATCGTATGGCTACGTATCGGGCTGCGGGGCAGCCGGGACGGGTCGTCCTTTTTGGGGGGGGAGGTATTGTAACGTGGTGCTTTTCGAGGCACCCCGTTACTGCGCTTCAGCGCTTGCTATCATACGCTGTCAGTTGTCGACCACCGACCCTCCCTCCGGCAGCACTCCGCAACATGCAAGATATTACAAAAATTAGAGAAATTATGAAAATTAGAGAAATTGCGGAAAATTAGAGGAATCGCGTTACTTAACAAAATTATGAAAAATAAAGAAATTGCGGAAAATTAGAGAAATTACGATACTTGAAGAAATTGTAAACATTAAAGAAATGGCGAAAATAATTAAAGAAATTCGGAAAATTAAAGAAATTGCGAAAATAATTAAAGAAATTTGGAATATTAACGAAGTTGCGAAAATAAATTAGCGAAATTACTAAAGACGCAAGAAACGACAGCAATACCGATTTTTGTTTTTGTTAGAAAGAATATGGCTTATATCTTGGCATAAATTTTGTATTTTCACGCACGTCGGACCGGAGCCATCGCCTACATCGGAGAGTCGAGAGGTTCCGTTCCACAGCCGCTATCATACGTCGTTCCTTTTTCTCCCGTCAAGGAGCGACATAGCCCCCCGGAAGTGAGGCGACCGGGATCTGTGTGAAGAATGCCTTACCGTCTGATGGAGAGAATGCCATCAGCGGTCGGATCGAAGGACGGAGCATTCTCCCGCCCTGAAGATCCGGACCTTGAGCAAGGAGCTGCGGTGGGCCAAAATTGAGGGTCCACGCATCTGCCTCGTGCCAACCGGGTACCGGGGCTTGCCGTAAGGCCCGTTGCCCGGTTCGGATGGGAGGATTAAACATCTCAGAGCCGCCCCTCCTACCCTCCGCTCCACCGACCATCGGGTGGAGTCTCGAGGACAGGATGCTGTCGTCTCTCCGCTGCTGTATCGCGGGGACGTAGCATGGGCCGGGTGTCGAACACCGCAGGCGGAGGCGAGATCCTATTGTTGTCGACAAGCACC
>CAXAQZ010000756.1:10000-14115 GCA_963971145.1 Sussaba pulchella
ATGTACATTGAGTTTACGCGTAGACCGACCGCACTCGGGAATAATCCACGCGTAGACCGACCGCGACCAGAGTTGTTCGACGCGTAGACCGATCGCATGTACATTGGGTTGACGCGTAGACCGATCGCCCTCGGAAATAATCCACTCGTAGACCGACCGCGACCAGAGTTGTTCGACGCGTAGACCGATCGCATTCTCGAAAAGTAAAAGAACATAACTTTCTTCTTATCGCATTAACGTAACGATCAATATCAAAACGTGCTTAAAAATTTTTTTTTTTAAATTATTTTTCCATCGGAATGAAATGAATAAACCTTAAATTTTTACCCGTAGATCGACCTTTTTTTCTTGAACCCAAAAAAAAAAAAAAAAATTCGGTTGTAAAATAATAAGAACATTAAAATGATTCCAGGCGTAGACCGATCGGTTTTTTTGAAATTCGAAAATGAAGAAAAAAATTTTTCATGAAACGCGAAAAAAAATTTGACCTAAAATTTATTCTAATGAATTGATGAAAAAAATTGATATCGAAAAACGAAAGAGGAATTTAAAATCCACACGTAGACCGATTGCATGTATATTAAGTTGACGCGTAGACCGACCGCACTCGGAAATAATCCACGCGTAGACCGACCGCGACCAGAGTTGTTCGACGCGTAGACCGATCGCATGTACATTGAGTTGACGCGTAGACCGATCGCACTCGGGAATAATCCACGCGTAGACCGACCGCGACCAGAGTTGTTCGACGCGTAGACCGATCGCTTTCTCGAAAAGTAAAAAAACATAACTTTCTTCTTATCGCACTAACGTAACAATCAATATCAAAACGTGGTTAAAAAATTTTTTTTCAAATAATTTTTTCATCGAAATGAAATAAATAAACCTTCATTTTTCGACCGTAGATCGACCGCTTTTTCTTGAAACCAAAAAAAAAAAAAAAAAATTCGTTTGTAAAATAATAAGAACATTAAAATTATTCCAGGCGTAGACCGATCGGTTTTTCTGAAATTCGAAAAAAAAAAAAATTTCTTTCATGAAACGCGAAAACCACTTTGACCTAAAATTTATTCTAATAAATTGATGAAAAAAAATTGGTATCGAAAAACGAAAGAGGATTTTAAAATCCACACGTAGACCGATCGCATGTACATTGAGTTGACGCGTAGACCGACCGCACTCGGGAATAATCCACGCGTAGACCGACCGCGACCAGAGTTGTTCGACGCGTAGACCGATCGCATGTACATTGGGTTGACGCGTAGACCGATCGCCCTCGGAAATAATCCACGCGTAGACCGACCGCGACCAGAGGTGTTCGACGCGTAGACCGATCGCATTCTCGAAAAGTAAAAGAACATAACTTTCTTCTTATCGCATTAACGTAACGATCAATATCAAAACGTGCTTAAAAATTTTTTTTTTTAAATTATTTTTCCATCGGAATGAAATGAATAAACCTTAAATTTTTACCCGTGGATCGACCTTTTTTTCTTAAACCCAAAAAAAAAAAAAAAATTCGGTTGTAAAATAATAAGAACATTAAAATGATTCCAGGCGTAGACCGATCGGTTTTTTTGAAATTCGAAAATGAAGAAAAAAATTTTTCATGAAACGCGAAAAAAAATTTGACCTAAAATTTATTCTAATGAATTGATGAAAAAAATTGATATCGAAAAAGGAAAGAGGAATTTAAAATCCACACGTAGACCGATCGCATGTATATTGAGTTGACGCGTAGACCGACCGCACTCGGAAATAATCCACGCGTAGACCGACCGCGACCAGAGTTGTTCGACGCGTAGACCGATCGCATGTACATTGAGTTGACGCGTAGACCGATCGCACTCGGGAATAATCCACGCGTAGACCGACCGCGACCAGAGTTGTTCGACGCGTAGACCGATCGCTTTCTCGAAAAGTAAAAAAACATAACTTTCTTCTTATCGCATTAACGTGACAATCAATATCAAAACGTGGTTAAAAAATTTTTTTTCAAATAATTTTTTCATCGAAATGAAATAAATAAAACTTCATTTTTCGACCGTAGATCGACCGCTTTTTCTTGAAACCAAAAAAAAAAAAAAAAAAATTCGTTTGTAAAATAATAAGAACATTAAAATTATTCCAGGCGTAGACCGATCGGTTTTTCTGAAATTCGAAAAAAAAAAAAATTTTTTTCATGAAACGCGAAAACCATTTTGACCTAAAATTTATTCTAATAAATTGATGAAAAAAATTGGTATCGAAAAACGAAAGAGGATTTTAAAATCCACACGTAGACCGATCGCATGTACATTGAGTTTACGCGTAGACCGACCGCACTCGGGAATAATCCACGCGTAGACCGACCGCGACCAGGGTTGTTCGACGCGTAGACCGATCGCATGTACATTGGGTTGACGCGTAGACCGATCGCCCTCGGAAATAATCCACGCGTAGACCGACCGCGACCAGAGTTGTTCGACGCGTAGACCGATCGCATTCTCGAAAAGTAAAAGAACATAACTTTCTTCTTATCGCATTAACGCAACGATCAATATCAAAACGTGCTTAAAAATTTTTTTTTTAAAATTATTTTTCCATCGGAATAAAATGAATAAACCTTAAATTTTTACCCGTAGATCGACCTTTTTTTCTTGAACCCAAAAAAAAAAAAAAAAATTCGGTTGTAAAATAATAAGAACATTAAAATGATTCCAGGCGTAGACCGATCGGTTTTTTTGAAATTCGAAAATGAAGAAAAAAATTTTTCATGAAACGCGAAAAAAAATTTGACCTAAAATTTATTCTAATGAATTGATGAAAAAAATTGATATCGAAAAACGAAAGAGTAATTTGAAATCCACACGTAGACCGATCGCATGTATATTGAGTTGACGCGTAGACCGACCGCACTCGGAAATAATCCACGCGTAGACCGACCGCGACCAGAGTTGTTCGACGCGTAGACCGATCGCATGTACATTGAGTTGACGCGTAGACCGATCGCACTCGGGAATAATCCACGCGTAGACCGACCGCGACCAGAGTTGTTCGACGCGTAGACCGATCGCTTTCTCGAAAAGTAAAAAAACATAACTTTCTTCTTATCGCATTGACGTGACAATCAATATCAAAACGTGGTTAAAAAATTTTTTTTCAAATTATTTTTTCATCGAAATGAAATAAATAAACCTTCATTTTTCGACCGTAGATCGACCGCTTTTTCTTGAAACCAAAAAAAAAAAAAAAAAATTCGTTTGTAAAATAATAAGAACATTAAAATTATTCCAGGCGTAGACCGATCGGTTTTTCTGAAATTCGAAAATGAAGAAAAAAAATTTTCATGTAACGCGAAAAAAAATTTGACCTAAAATTTATTCTAATGGATTGATGAAAAAAATTGATATCGAAAAACGAAAGAGGAATTTAAAATCCACACGTAGACCGATCGCATGTACATTGAGTTGACGCGTAGACCGACCGCACTCGGGAATAATCCACGCGTAGACCGACCGCGACCAGAGTTGTTCGACGCGTAGACCGATCGCTTTCTCGAAAAGTAAAAAAAACATAACTTTCTTCTTATCGCATTAACGTAACAATCAATATCTAAACGTGGTTAAAAAGTTTTTTTAAAAATTATTTTTTCATCGAAATGAAATAAATAAACCTTCATTTTCGACCGTAGATCGACCGCTTTTTCTTGAAACCAAACAAAAAAAAAAAAAAATTCGTTTGTAAAATAATAAGAACATTAAAATTATTCCAGGCGTAGACCGATCGGTTTTTCTGAAATTCGAAAAAAAAAAAAATTTCTTTCATGAAACGCGAAAACCATTTTGACCTAAAATTTATTCTAATAAATTAATGAAAAAAAATTGGTATCGAAAAACGAAAGAGGATTTTAAAATCCACACGTAGACCGATCGCGTGTACATTGAGTTTACGCGTAGACCGACCGCACTCGGGAATAATCCACGCGTAGACCGACCGCGACCAGAGTTGTTCGACGCGTAGACCGATCGCATGTACATTGGGTTGACGCGTAGACCGATCGCCCTCGGAAATAATCCACTCGTAGACCGACCGCGACCAGAGTTGTTCGACGCGTAGACCGATCGCATTCTCGA
>CAXAQZ010000757.1:0-82500 GCA_963971145.1 Sussaba pulchella
CTCCGTAGAAATCCGCGCGGAATTAAGCCCGATCCGACTATTTCAAGGGGTCGCCTCGATTTTTTTTAAATGTTTACATTTGAATAACACGGCGCAATAATTTCATTATCGAATGAACGTGAATCGACGAAAATGAGCTATAACAAGATAAATTACGAATGATCGCGTTGCAGTAGAGTCACCCGAAGTTACGAAAATCAAATAATAATATAAGAAGAGAGAATTAACAACATTTTATCACAGACGAATGTTATTAATTTTAATGATTTTGTGGGTTAAATTTTTAATTCTCTCTTCTTATATTATTATTTGATTTTCGTAACTTCGGGTGACTCTACTGCAACGCGATCATTCGTAATTTATCTTGTTATAGCTCATTTTCGTCGATTCACGTTCATTCGATAATGAAATTATTGCGCCGTGTTATTCAAATGTAAACATTTAAAAAACATCGAGGCGACCCCTTGAAATAGTCGGATCGGGCTTAATTCCGCGCGGATTTCTACGGAGCCAAAAATGACTCATACAAAAGTTGTAAGTATTGACGAGAATTATTTTTAAGATTTTTGAAGCACATGGTTTCCATTTTAAACTAATATGTTGTCTACCATAGCGCTGCCATTTTGGAATTTTTGGAAAATTTATTTTTTCGGATGTCCTCCTTCAAACCCTAATTAAACTCCTATTCGATTGGATTTTTTTTTTTTCGTGGAAACCTGAAGTATAACTAAAAATGCGACACTCGGTATGTCTGTACCGGAAAAGAACAACATATTTATGGAAAAATAAAATTATCGACTGAAGTTGCAATTGGATCACAAAGGTCCGTACGTCATTTTAAGCAGTTTTTCAAGCGCTTTCAAATGGAACTAACCAGATCAACGTACCTATAAAATTGGCGGAGCTACGATTTTTTGAATGGGAACTTGAAGCCCTTCCCATGTTAATCAAATGGGAAAAGTAGAAAAATCTTGCGCAACCCCTAAAAATATTCCGATCGGGCTCATCTTTGGACACAATTCTCTTGATGGAAGATACTTTGGCGTGAGTGTATTTTGGTTGAAGAAAAAAAAAGTTTTTTTTCAAGCCGCCTTAATATACATATTACGGAATTAACGCAAGAGACATGATTTATAGAAAAAGTTATAATCTTTCATTTATTATGAGTACTCATATTAGAAAAAAAGCATATATCACGAGATACACGCGAAAAACTCTAAAAAAAGCCCTTTTTTTCACCTTAATCGATTCTCGGCACTATCAGGCATGCACTAAATCGAAAAAAAGTATTTTTCCCTTTTTTTGTACATCATAACCTATCGAAACAAGAGGTAGCCCAAAAAAAAGTTATTTTAACGGACACTCTAATATATCCACGATAACATACGCAATCGAGACAAAATCGCTACTTATCTTGACGCTCGCAGCACGCACGCAGGCAGCGATGAACGAAGTGGATGGCTTCCAAAAAATATCCGGAGAAGATGATATTATTTCTGTCCGGCGAAGTCGTTGGCATGCTTTCCCTGGAGGATGCTATTGCGATCGGATGATCGGCAGAGATTGCTTCAGTGCCCGGATCGGAGCACGATGTGGGATGATGGCGTCTCGACGGTACCACGACACGTGGCCGAAATTTACGTCCAAATAACCTCGACGAAATACGACGAATGAATATTGTCATACAGCGTATCGACAATATCACGATGCTTGGCCGAGAATTTCCTCACAGGGAAATTCGACGAAGGATATCGAATTTCCTTCCAGGAAATAAGATGAAATACGACGAATATCGTTATTCCCAATGAAAAAATGCAGTCCACTGATAGCTGAGTAACTGGTAGTATGGATGTTCACGGACGCCGTTGCGCGACGCCGTGAGAAATTCTCTACTTTCGTACGATTGAACCGAACGTTGAACAATCGTACACGCTCCGAATTCCGGAGCAATGCCAATGTCCGTGTACCGCGGCCCACGGCCGTTAGAAGAATGTACCGAGACTCCCTCTCCGCTCTGGCACGACGCGAAGACGATGGGCGCGATCTTATAGCGCGATCGAAATTTACATGCGTGTCGCACCTCACACCCAATCACCCGTAACGCGCGAGCAACCAATCCGGCCCACGAAACTGGACAATACGATGAGCCACATTAACTCGCTTTGACCACAGGTGACCGGCCCGCAGATATACGCGACAGCTGCCGTATCGACGCTTACAACGGCGTGATCCGTTACATGTGTTTTTTCGTTTTCTACATAAAAGGATGTGAAACATTGTGGGACGAAAATTTAAAGTCAACTTTTGGAAGGTGTCTGACTTCGGCTGGAATTGACCATCCCTACAAAAACACCACGTGTAAAAAAATCGAGACAACTACATTTACCCGAGCGCGCACTAGCACGTGCAAGAAGGTGTCAGATCAACCGAAACATACATAAGGTCTTATATGTAAGGACAGATATAAGGATTACAAAAAATAAGGTGGCAATTTGTTCAAAAATACCCCTTTGGGAGCAAGGAAATTTCATATTTACGCGGAAAGTAAATCGCCTGGGTCGATTCTGCCCGTCGTTACTGTCTCACGATAAATTTTTTCGGCCATTTGTCATGGTACAATCAAGAGAAAAGTCGCAAAGAAACTTGAGTTTTTTAAACTCAAATAAATTGCGTATGAGCTGTGATTATTGTTTTGAACAAAAAAATTTACTCTTTGCATTCACTTGAGGAAGTAGCGAAATAATTACTTTTTCGGGTTATTTAGGAAATTCACCAGTACTTTGCAAATATTGCCGAGGTAATCTTCGATGAAAAGCGCCCATGTAGGAAACGCCAAGACTCAATACCCGGCCGAGCCTTGGCTAGTGCCTGGGTCACGACACTCGGCCGATTATACGTAATCAGTGCTGGGCCGTTACTGGTTGAGTCTCAAAAGCCGTACCTCCCAGAGAACGTACGGCTGTCGTTACTGCGCCAATACGGGTGCAATACTGGGCCATTTCCATGTAGCCAGTACCGAGACTTACAACATGGCCGAGCATTGACCAGTGCATGGCTCCCGATAATCGGTCAAGTATAGGTAACCAGTACAGAGCCAATACTGGGTAAGTCCTGAAACCCGTATCTCTTCAAGGATGTACGGTTGCTGTTAGAGTCCCAATACATATATGTCGACGCGACGATATCGTTAAGAATTTTCTCAATCGTGCAAGTGGCAAGTATAGCGACCAATGATGCACCGCGTATGTAGCCCGTAACTATTTATCCTTAATTTGTCATTAAGGAGGCTCCGTCGCTAACGTCTCAACAACAGAAAAAAATACTTTCCAAGTATATCATAGATAATGTACCCATATTCACGTATGCAAAGTTTCAGATAAGGTTAACGACTAAATAAGAGAGATAAAAATAGTTAAACTTGGGATTTTTAACACAGGGCTTATGGAAGACGCACCCCCAAAAGACTTGTAGCAAGCGATATTTTTGCACTCAGACAACAGATATTGATGAAAAACTACAGTAACGTTGATTAGGTCATGAAGATTTCAAATATAATGAAAAAGTTGTGGGTCATCGACTTATGTAAAAAGATATTAAATGTTAAAATGTCGATATATTTAAAACTCCGATGGGTTTCGCAAACGTGTGAAGATCTGGCAGCGTCACAGGAATCAGGTGTTCGTTTGTTTAGTCCTGGCTCGAGGCACCGCTTCGCGGCGGCGCTAACCATACCATCATAGCCTTAGAATCGGGTTAGTTCAACGCATATTTTCTGTCACAATAAAAATCTCGAACTGTCAGCTCGCGGTGTCAGAAGAAATCAGCGGTGATCAGAGGAGAGGGTGGCATGGAGAATTGCAATGTTGCCGTACTTCTTTAGGCAGTACCGTAACGTAAAATTTTGCCAATTCTGCGGTATTTATTTATCGATGCCCAGCTAATTAGTCTTGTATAAAATTATCAATAATACGTTTATAATCAACCGTATTATGCCAAGCATGCGTATGACTGAAAAAAAAATGGGCCCCGCTTAGGCGCCCACGCAACCTGCCCCTTCGTGACCGAGCCTCCTTAAATTGATTCAAAAAAAATAATTTTAATATTAAATAATAAACAATATTTTTCGAAAATTTTTTGGAAAACGAAATATTCTGCAGTAATTTAAAAAAAATAACAGAAAAAACAGTGTTTACAAAAAAGAATACAATACTTATAGAAAAACGTGTTGAAAGATAATTTTAGAAGGTCATAGTAAACCGTGTCGAAAATAATTCGAACATAATAAACGGAAAAAAGTCTTGAGAAGTAATTAAAAGAAATTATTAAAAAAATGACTTTAAAAAAATAAACTAAAAAAATCGTTCTAATAATTAAATTTAAAAATTTTTAAAAACTCCCGGCTGGAGTAAAAATCGAACACAAAAAACGTAATCTGATAGAAAGCATGAATAAAATTCATGAATCTAAAAAGTATACAACAAATTAATAAATTCAAAATGGACAAAACAAATAAGTAAATTTAAAAGAATGAAATAAATAAATAAATTAAAAAAGGATGAAATAATTCAAGAAGTCATCTAGGTTTATTCATAGTTTGAATCATGATCGTTCGTTTGTATGATTTCAATTTTTTGAATCGTGGTCATTTCCTCACTGCCCTCAATTCAGTCGGGAGACGTCATTCATTAAACATAAGTCGGGGGACGTTTTCTTTCGTATCGTCGAACATCTAAATCCAGATCGTCTTCATGTTCAATTAATGACGTCTTCTTTGCACTGTTAAACATCTATATCCTATATCATCTTTATGTTTGTGTGTATGTATATAGCTTCATAAAAACTTTTATAAAAAGTCATTTGACAAATTCGTTTGTCAAACGTTCATTAGTGATAAGTGAGAAAAAAATAATTTTAAAAAATTTTTTAAATGAAGAAGTGTTGAACACTATTTTTCAAAAATTAAGTGGAAAACAATGTGGTAGAAATTTTTTTTTTTTAATTTGGTGGTAAAATACGTGTTGAACGATATTTTTCAAAAATTGCATTGAAAATTCGCGTTAGTCTCGAACGTTGCGACGACTGTGTCGCGTGTAGATCGTTATTTTCGATATTATGTGTATAATATGTACGGGAATAAAAATAATGTAAAAAAATTGTATTTATTTTTTGTGTAAACCTTCCGGATCAACCCGTCCACGCCGTCTATGTAGGGGACTATCGAGCCAAAATTAAGCCATCAATAGTGCCCGAACCTTCAGCATTGGCATAGAACTGGCTACCTTAAGTGCGCCATCGATGGCAGCTGACCCGTCAATTATGGCATAGTACCAGCAACCATCGCCGGGTCAGCAATGGTTAACTGGCGACCAGTGCTGGCCATTGTCGGTCACCATTTTTGACCCAGTGACGGTGCCTAATAATTGGCCAGCATTGATGGCCAATACTGGGCCCAGGATATCATCCCGACAGCTAGCCATTGCTGGCCCCACGGTTGTTGCCAGTTCTGGACCAGCATTGGAGATTCGGCCATTGTTAATGGCCCAGTACTAGCCCGGTGGTCGATTCCTACATGGGGAGCTTAAGTAATATATTATAACCATAATGGGTGAGCAACAACCGACATATTCAATGAAGCATCGATAAATTCCCTCCGATTTATAATGTGATTGCACTTGGATCCTGGGGATATTTGGATGTTTTTGGAAAAATTGCAGATTGCATCGTTCATCACTTCTCTCAAGTATGACATGGCCGCTGAAAATTGAGAAGCTCCGGAAAACAGAATTTGAAATTCACTCGGTCATTTATGGAAAGTTGATGCGATTTGTCGACAAAAAATTCCGAGGAGGACCCGTTTTTCTGGATCAGCCTTTTTTTTAAAAGAAATCACCACAACGGTTACTTGTATTTTTCCGAAATAATGCGGCCTATAAAACTTTAGACATTTTGTTGTGCCCCGCAATTTTCAAGTATATTTTTGTCATTATAGATTTATATAAACGATAAATTCACGAAACAATTATATGTTTCCCACGATATAATTGTTTCTCACGATCAAACATCGCTGACTCCAAGTCAGGCGACACGATACTTCCCTTGCAGACAGATAAGCGATAGAATTATAAAGAATAAAATAAAACGAAACAGCTTACGCGAAGCGACGGAGATACGGATTTCCGTTGCAACAACTCAATCCCTTTCGAAAGATCGTGCTCTGACCGTGCTGACAAAGAATCATGCGATTGGCTAGCAACGGTCGGACCACAAGACTGCAAAATCGGCTTTTCGACGACGAGCCTCGAAGAACTGAAAGCTCGCCATCGAAAAGTCAGTCTTGAACGAAAGATCAAGCCCAACGGTCCTCTGATCATCAGACTCCCGTGCCGCGATAGAATTTCCGCGTCGATACTTTGTAAAAAGCGCGAATAGAAAAATCTAATAGAAACCCGCGGCGCGGTAAGCGTGATACGTCGCACCGCGATAATAAAGTGTTAGTCCGAGTCATCGAGGATAACATCTGCTGTGTAAAAACCCAAAAACCATAATAAATCCAAAGCGTGTCTGTATTTTATGAGTTAATACTTATTTGTGGCAAGAGATCCCGACTTATCCCTCCTGACCCGTAATCTGAAGATTCGAGGAGACACGGGTCATCCGGGGGACACAACATTGGTGGCAGCGGTGGGATCTGCCATAATAACTCTAAAATCAGTGCGTTTTCGAACCCTTCCATACGCATCAATACCGGAAGGCTTCACACAGCCACGCGGACCCGAGCTTGACGAGTTGGTCTACGCTCGCGACGTATCCCCAGCGTCGAAGTTCCCGATACGCAGTCGTCGTAAAATTCGCCTAAAAGGCGGAAACGTGATATAAACTATCGACATAGTCCGCGATAAATTAGAGCCGCGATAAAAAATTTTCCGAAAAGTGAACGTTAAATTTTTATCCGGTTACACGGCACCGAATCAGAACAGTGTTTGCGGTGCGCGTGGTGTACCAGTGTCAAAATCCCGACACCGAAGCTGTCGAGGCATTTTACCTGATGCAGTGATAGTGAATCAGCTGTGCCTGCACGATACTCGGGGTTAAATTCCGGAAGTGCACATCGCGAGAATTTACCTGGGTGCAGCGGCCACACCATTGTGACGCAATAGTGCAATCGGCGCAGAGTCGTGTGCGAAAGTCCAGTGCTCTACGCGACACGCAGTCGTCGCGGTACAGCCTGGTTCTCCTACCGCGCAGTAGTATCTGCCGTAGTGAGATAATCGAGCCGCCTGAGAAGCATACGTCGGAGGGTCAAGGACAAGGACGAACTGGACACCAAGGGGCTCAAGGAAACGCAGCGGAAGGAACCACGGCCGACCGTTTCAAGGATCAACAGAGATCATCGAGGAAACGGAGCGGAATGGATCAAGGCCGACCGTTTCATGGATCATCGGGGATCATCCACCTGTAAGTGGCAGTACCTAATCTTATCATATAAACCTATCAAAGCCAATTTACAATTTATTCCGATGTCCGCGAAGATTTAGTAAAAGAAAGATTTGTAATACAATATTTCGGATTGGTATTAACCGTGACAGAAACGATAATCTGTTTACGCGGCAATCGTTGTAATAATACGCGAGAGAGAAAAGCCCACGCAGCGTGGCACATGACAAACGCTTCGAACAAAATTAAATTAAATTCAGCCAGAATTAATTCTCAACAAATAAAACGCGGAATAATCGAATCAGGCGAGAGGTAGAGGATTAGGTAAACGTAAAATAGAAGTTTGATAAAAAGAAAAATTCAAATAAATAAAATATGGAAAACAACAGGCGAAATGACCCGCGACTCGCGCATTCCTTTGACTCGACCTTGCCCGGGCAAGCGGTAGGGGCAGCGGCCGGGCTGGATGCCGCGATTGGCGACATCACATTTCGCACAAATGAAGCGCTAAACACCCTGTCGCCGACGGGGCGCTTGCCCCACGCTCGCCAAACCGCGATGTCGGGAAGTTTCCGGCAGATGGGGGTAAATGAGAGGCGCGGTACGGATTTCCTGGAGACGAGTGACCCTGACCGAGAGACGCACCGTCGGGCCCGACGTCGTGTCACGGACGAAATGATCGACGAAGAGATCTTGCGCCTCCGTGATGAGGCCTCGGGTCTTCCGCCAGCGAACACCACCGTACGGCCAGTCGCGCCCAATCTCGGGGCAATACCGAAAACGCGAAGAGTCAACGACGATAACGGCAGAGATTCGGGTCGAATGTCTCGCGATGCTGTGAACGTGGACATGCATCGACGCCCCCGCGACACGTCGAGATCAGCTCGACGCGACCTGGCTGAGATGCTTCAGGGCGTTAATGCCGAACCCTACGAATTAATTAGGGACCTCGAAGAGCAAAACGCCGAACTAAGGTACCGATTAGAACGATTGGAAGAAAGACTATCGGAAGGAAGGACGTTGAGACCGTGGAACCGCCGACAAACCGGATTCCCGGGCGAACGACGGACCGTGGAACTCGGGATGGCAATGAAACAGGTCCCGAAATTTTCCGGAGAAGGTCCTGACGAATTAGACCAATTTCTACGCGCTTGCCAAACCGCTCACGATCGAGTTCCATACGAAGACCACGAAGTCTTCGTAGAATTCGTCATATCGGGGCATATAACCGGCAGGCCGTCGCAGGACCTGAAACATAAAAATATTAAAACTCTAGAAGAACTTAGGACAGAGCTGAAGATGCTGTACGGGAAGCGTAAGTCACTGGCAGCTCTACAATTGGAATTCAACTCCCTGCGGCAAAATCAGGGCGAAAGTGTCGCGACGTACGCATCGAGGGTAGAACAGGTGACGGTCGACCTCATAGGAAAGTTGTGTGAAGGAATATCAACCCCTGGTGAGGCGCGGACGATCAAAACCATCACCCGACGAAGTGCACAGGCCAATTTCGAGAATGGACTACATGGCCAGGTGCAAACGATCGTGCGTGCTCGAAACTTTACGACGCTACACGAAGCCGTAGTTGGAGCCTTCGAAATAAGCGAGATGATGTTACCAAAAGGAAACGGAGGAGCGCAAGGCTCCAACCAACGCCGTAGTTACAACAACAATAATAACAACAACAACAGCAGCAACAACGGCAACCAACGTCGAAGCTACAATAACGGTGGCAATAATAACGGCAATGGCAACAAAACCTGTTATCATTGCGGAAGCGGAGGCCACTACGCGAGAGATTGTCCGAAGCAATCCGGACGAAATAGCCTACCCGTCGCGGACCGGAACAAGACTCTCCATCAAGTAGACATAGTGTGCCATTACTGCCAGAAAAAGGGCCATGTAAGGAAAGACTGCCGAAAGCGAATGGCAGACGAGAAAAACGGAGGTCAACGGAACAATCGTCAAAACGGCCAACAGAACAACCAACAAAAGACGGGGCAAGACGACACGTCGACAAAGCTAACGTTGGGCTCGCTATCGATCAATCTAGTATCAATAAGCGACCAGGAGTCAACACCAGACGCCTCGGAAGAGGGGGAAATGCAAATCATGCAAGTCTCAATCCCGTCAGAGTTGTCGGCCAACGACTTCGACATTGAGTCTCCGAGTTCGGCCAGCGGGATAATCACCCTGAAAGCCGACACCGGGGCTCAGTGCTGCGTCATCACACGAGACTGCCTGTTGCCCCAAACGACGATCAAAAAAAACAAAAGTGACCCTGAAGGGCGTATCGGGAAGGACTATCCACCCGGTATGCAAATCCGAGGTCATCCTAGAAGTACCAGAGGTCACAGTGCGACACTGGTTTTACGTCGTCGAGGACGACGTGCCGTTGAGCGTTAACGGACTTCTCGGTATGGATTTCATAAGGAAACACAATGCCGATATTCTCGGTGGCGAGGTTCTGAAACTATACGGACACAGCATGCCACTAATAGACGGAACCGAGAGGGTTACTTTGCCCCCGCGGAGCGAAACAATCGTCTACGGGAAAACGAAGAGCAAAACCATCGGTTTCGTGAAGAAATACGAAATCGAAAATGAAATTCTCGTTGGTACCTGTGTCACGCCACCGAGAAGGAACAGCTGTGCCGTTAGCATAGTAAATACCAGCGACCAAGCGCACACAGTACTACGACCCGTAGTGCTACTCGAGCCGCTAGGAGATAACGCGACCGAGTCGCTCAGCGTAGGTACGGAGCGCGCGGGCAGAGGGGTCGAGAGGCTCGACCGACTGCGAGACGAATTCGATCTCGCACACCTCATTGCCGAGGAATTATCGTCGCTGGAAGAAATAATACGAAAATTTCGAGGACATATTCCATCTCCCGGGAGACGTGCTTCCGTGTACAGACAAAGTCGAACACTGTATCCTCCTGAAGGAAGGTACGTTACCGACAAAGGTACGCCCGTATCGTCTCCCCGAAGCTCATAAAAAAGACAGACGGAAGAAATGTTGTCCGACGGCATCACACAACCGAGCAAAAGTCAATGGAACGCGCCACTGCTGGTTGTGGAAACGAAACCCGGTGCCAGCGAACAACAACGAAGGCGAGTCGTGGTAGACTTCCGTGGGTAGGTCTCGAAATCCAGAATCTCATTCTGCCGAAAACGTATATATAGATATAGTGGCGTAGCTCGCTTCACGCGTTGTACCGCGTGAAGATGGTTTTCGGCCGAATGAGATTCGGGATTTCGAGACCTACCCACTTCCGTAAACCAAGCGAAGCAACCATCGAAGACTCGTACCCGCTGCCCAATATTAATAAAATATTGGACCAGCTGAGAAGGTCGGAGTATTTTTCCCACCCTCGATCTTGCATCGGGATTTCATCAAATTCCAATGGCCAAGGGAGATAAAGAAAAAACCGCCTTCTCGACTCCGCAAGGGCATTTCGAATACAACCGAATGCCCTACGGATTAAAAAAACGCTCCCCCGACGTTCCAAAGGCTGACGAATACAGTCCTAGCGGGATTGGACGGGATAAAATGCTACGTCTACCTGAATGATATCGTCATTCACGGTAAGACCTGGCAGGAGCACAACAGTCGACTCGCAGAAGTTTTTCAACGCCTGCGAGAAGCGAAACTGGCCCTACACCCGAGTAAGTGTCTACTTTAGTGAAAAGCAACACATTATCTCGGGCACATAAATTAATTAAATTGATTAAATTTGAAAGGGGAAGGTTGTCCAAAACAAAAAAAAATTTTTTTGAACTCAGTTATACCACGACCGAGAAAGATTGCTCGCGATCGTGTGGGCTATAACGCAGTTCCGGCCGTATGTGTATGGCACACGCTTTAAGGGGAAAAGCAATGCATACTCAAGGAACGGCAAAATAACTCTCGCTCACGAGCGCAGCTGCACCCCGCCGTTCCACCCCGGAAGGGCGCGAAGGGAGCGGGGGCAGTGCGAATGTCCGCACAAAAGGGACAAGAGAGACGAGAGGGCGAGCCGCGGGCGATAGGAGGAAGGGGCGCACTGCGCGGGAGAGAAAGAGAGACAACTCCCCCGGCATGGCCCCACGCTCGACCGATCCGCCGTACCCCATAGCGACCGAGAGCGGCGCGAGCGGGGACAGCGCGGACAGCCGTGCGAAAGGAACGGGCGAGAAGAGCGAGAAAGCAAGCCTCGCGCCGTGCGATAGCGAAACCAGCGGTGTAGCGAGCGCGAGATCCAGCGGCTCGAGCCGCCGGGCAGCGGTCAGCGGACGGCTACCCGTGACTGAGGAAGCGGAGAGCGGGGAGGACAGCGATACGGAGACGCAACACAGTAGCGACGAGGACAGCTGTATTAAAGACAAGTGCAGCGTCCACAATAGCGTAACCTGTCCTAGCCCCGAAAAACGAAAAAATTATTATCAGTAAACATCACGATGCTCCTCTCGGTGGATATCAAGGACTAAAAAGGACTCTATCCCGGATTCGAATCAAATACGAATGGCCCGGAATCCGAGAGGAGGTGGGGGACTATATCTCCCGCTGTTTAAAATGTCAAAAAAATAAGCTTAGGAGGAAGGAGCAGGCACCAATGATAATTACGGACACTCCTGAAAGATCCTTCGAAAAAACCGCGGTTGACATAGTCGGTCCCTTACCCGAAACATCTCGGGGAAATAAATACGTCCCGACGTTCCAGGACGCACTTACCAAGTATAGCGCAGCAATGGCTATACCGAACCAAGAAGCTAATACGATCGCTAAAGCTTTTACCGAGGAAGTAATATGCCGATACGGAACCCCCGAAACCGTTCTCTCCGACCAGGGCACCGACTTCCCCAGTCCCATTTTCAAAGAAGTGTGCAGGCTGTTGCACATAAAGAAAATACAAACGACCGCATACCATCCCGAAAGCAATGGGGCATTGGAGCGGTCGCATCGCACACTCACAGAGTATCTTCGACATTTCATCAACGAAGACCAGAGTGACTGGGATGAGTGGCTCCCGTACGCGATGTTTACGTACAACACCACCCCTCACACCGCGACCGGCTTATCACCGCACGAGCTGGTGTTCGGCCATGAAGCCGAGCTACCGACCGCGGTGAAACAAGAGCCGCGTAGCACCTACACATACGATGACTACGCGAGCGAACTGCGCGAAAGATTACGAGCTGCGTGGACCATTGCAAGGGAACGACTGCTGAGCGGTAAAGAAAAAACGAAACTCTTATGACAAGGGAACGAAGCCGACAGAGCTCCGCATTGGAGACCGCGTACTCCTAAACGACGAAACAATCCGACGTGGAAGGTCGGCAAAATTAACACCAAAGTGGACAGGTCCTTATCAAATAATAGGACAGCCCACTCCGGTTACGTTTGAAATACAAAAAGGAAGAAAAACATTAAAAGCACACGCTAACTGGCTGAAGCTCGCCGTAGAGCATTAGAATAAATAAATAAATAAATAAATAAATAAATAAAGAAATAAACAAAAATATTTCTCCATCTACTGGACAGGGCTCCACTAGACATTTCCATAGACATTTTTAACGGAACCTCGAGACACGTCGAAACAAACGAAAAAATTCTGAGGAACGCGATCGATAAATTGGAAAAGAGCTTCTCCGAAGCCGCAAATCAAGTAACGAGACGGCAACGGCTGACGGAAAACATAGCCGCCGTAAGCGTGGTAGTGGAAGCATTGCTCGACGACATACAGGAGCTCGTAAGGGCTGTCGTCGACATCGGACACGGCCGACTAGACGTCGCGATAGTACCACCGCGCAAACTAGTACGGTACCTCACCGACGCACTCCCGTACCTACCGACCGGATGCTCATTCCCAACAACGATAACGCGTGACCGAATGACGCAACTCCTCAGTTACAGCGATCAAACGGTTTACTACCACAACGGAACGTTGATAGTAGTGGTGGATATACCACTCCTCGAGCAGCGGCGGTACAGAGTCAGCAAGACGTACCCCCTCCCGACGAGAACCACCGGGGACACGTACGTCTACCTCGACACCACGGAAGACGTCGTGGTTGTCGACCCCGAAAATCAGAACTACATACAGATGACACACGACGACCTTGCCAAGTGCAAGCTGAACGAAAAACTCTATATCTGTTTCGCAGCGCTACTGGTGCAACCGTTGACCGAGAAAGCGCCGTGCGAAATACAAATATTCGCAAAAACGCGCACGGAAAGCGAAACTCACTGCGAAAAGAGGGCCGTAAACTTACAACATACCCTCTTAATAACTATGCTACAGCCAGGTAGATGGCTGTACGTAGCACCAAAAACCGAAACAGTCGGAATAAGATGCGATAACGGTATAACAAAACACGAAAATCTAGTAGGGACAGGAATAATGGCTTTGATAGGAATATGTAAGGTAACTGCCCGAGGTTTCAGCGTCGCAACAGGACGACGATACGTGCAAATGGTCGAGGAAGACTATTTGCCCTCCAGCAACCTCACCTTCTCGGATGAGGAAAGGGTAGTCACCCTCCCAAAGAAGGACGGGGAACCGGCGATGATACAACCGGTCATCCGGAACCCCGCAAAGCTACGCGAGCTCGGACAACGAGTCCGAGATATCCGAAAACGACTACAAGAAGAAAAGCGCAATAAATTCCACAGTGTTTTCACGATCAGTACCACAACCCTACTTGCAATCGCGGCGATAGCGCTGGTCAGCTACGCCGCATATCGTATAACCAGTAGAAAGAAAGCGACACCGCAGCCTTCAGCTGCGACCGTCGAAATCAATTTAAAAACAGCCGCTCCCCGCGAAGAGCAGCGACACAGAACCCAACCCGATAATCGCGAGACAGCACGCCAGCTTGACCAGTACTACCGTCGCGCGAAGGCGTATACCGACGCACTTAAACAAAAAACAGAAAATCCCCTGGACACATAAAAATTGTATTTGAAGTAAAAATTGTGTCCATCGCATGTTCCAAATTTTTACTTTTCCGGGGGGAGGGATGTTGTGCCCCGCAATTTTCAAGTATATTTTTGTCATTATAGATTTATATAAACGATAAATTCACGAAACGATTATATGTTTCTCACGATATAATTGTTTCTCACGATCAAACATCGCTGACTCCAAGTCAGGTGACACGATACTTCCCTTGCAGACAGATAAGCGATAGAATTATAAAGAATAAAAAAAAACGAAACAGCTTACGCGAAGCGACGGAGATACGGATTTCCGTTGCAACAACTGCATCCCTTTCGAAAGATCGTGCTCTGACCGTGCTGACAAAGAACCATGCGATTGGCTAGCAACGGTCAGACCACAAAACTGCAAAATCGGCTTTTCGACGATGAGCCTCGAAGAACCGAAAGTTCGCCATCGAAAAGTCAGTCTTGAACGAAAGATCAAGCCCAACGGTCCTCTGATCATCAGACTCCCGTGCCGCGATAGAATTTCCTCGTCGATACTTTGTAAAAAGCGCGAATAGAAAAATCTAATAGAAACCCGCGGCGCGGTAAGCGTGATACGTCGCACCGCGATAATAAAGTGTTAGTTCGAGTCATCGAGGATAACATCTGCTGTGTAAAAACCCAAAAACCATAATAAATCCAAAGCGTGTCTGTATTTTATGAGTTAATACTTATTTGTGGCAAGAGATCCCGACTTATCCCTCCTGACCCGTAATCTGAAGATTCGAGGAGACACGGGTCATCCGGGGGACACAACAATTTCAATATCTGCATCGATTCTTTTTAACTCCCGGCTGAAAACAGGAGTTATGTGTTTCGTCGTGTTCCCGCGAAACAGCGATTCCTAATTCACGAATGTTTGCTTAAACGACTAATCTTCTACAAACGAATATTTGCACATCGGTTCCGTTGACCACACAGATGTTCTATGAATCATAATATTTATGATCGGATGTGAATTCGTAAAGATAATAGATGTTGAAAAAACGCGTTTTTTCGAAATTTCCATATCGATGCTGGCCACAGTAGAGCTCCAGCGAGCCCGCTGATTGGCTAGGCAATACTCGCATCGTTCTTCATAGCCTAACTTCATTCCGATGTCGAGTCGTCCGCTTTGACGACAGGGGCGGATCTAACGGATCTAAGCGGTGTTTCCAAACAGGGGCGAATCTAACGGATCTAAGCGGTGTTTCCAATAACTTTTTTTTATTGATTGATTTCGTACGAACGATATTTTTTTCATGAGTGCATTTTTTATTTAACGTTCAATAATGTTAGCAGGATTGATCTACTGCTGATTTCATCAATCACGTCGGATTAATAATTCTGGATACTTGTGCGCGATTAATTTCTGGATTTGGGCGCGAAATTAAGATATTTGCGAATGTGGAGGTTAGGTCGGATGATGCGGTTATGCCCGGTGATTTTGTTTTATTTATGATTATCAACTGATTTCACGTACGAACGAATTTGTTTAATGAGTTCATTCTTTTTTATTCAACGTATGATAATGTTATCAGGATTGTGAAAAACGTGAATATGGATGTTTAGCTAGACGATGTGGTTATGCCCAGTGATATTGTCTACCTTGGTGGAATTAGCAATTTGAAAGAAAAAAATTGTTGTCGGACTCAATTTTTTACTTTATCCTCCAACCGACAAAACTTTTAGACAAAGCGATTTGTCAGAATGCACAATATGTATATTTGTTTTCATTGTTTTTCCTATATGAGTCAGGTCCTTTTCGAAGCAGCATTCATTCAACGTTCACTCGTCGAAGCAGCATTCATTCAATGTTCACTCGCTTAAGACATATTCAAAACTTGTAATGACTGGAAAGGACGAGCGGAATGTGCTGACATCTGGTCAAGGCTACGTCGAGCCGCGCTCAAAAAACGGTACAATGAACAGAAATTTGGTCTAGGCTACATAGAGCCGCGCTTAAAATCTCCATAATGCACTGAGATTTGGTCAAGGCTCTA
The DNA here is from genome assembly GCA_963971145.1 of Sussaba pulchella. Classification (NCBI taxonomy): domain Eukaryota; kingdom Metazoa; phylum Arthropoda; class Insecta; order Hymenoptera; family Ichneumonidae; genus Sussaba; species Sussaba pulchella. The sequence continues at coordinate 16,381 of CAXAQZ010000757.1, forward strand.
TTAAGCCGCCCTCAAGACTCCACAATGGGCTGACAATTTGTCATGGCTACATGGAGCCGCGCTGAACAATCACATGATGCGCTGACATTTTGGTAAGACTGTACTCAACTGCGCCCAAGGACAACCAGCATGTGCCGCAGCTAGTCGATACTTTTAAAGTCTTGTCACATCAAATTTCTATACAGTGGTCACGTTTTACGATATTGAATCGATAAACAATAGTACATTATGACACTAGTAGAAAAAATTGTTTTGTGACGTGGACGTCTTGTTCGAGCTAAATGATTCCAATCATTGGCGGACGTGGAGAAAATTATATCGAATTATCTTTAAAAAGTATGAAATAAAATAAATTAAAAAAATTTTTAAAAACTCCCGGCTGGAGTAAAAATCGAACACAAAAAACGTAATCTGATTGTCGGCGAGTGCAGCGCCTCTGGTGTAAGAAAGGTGTGAAAAAACCAAGATAACGAGAAGGGAGATGTAGCGAAATAAACGTTCATATTATTTTAATGAAAATTTCGAGTACATTAACCCCAACATATTAATGGCGCCCAACGTGGGGCAAGAGAACCCATCGAGGATGAGTTTCTGTTAAAAAAGTGCAAGTTATAATCGTGAAAATAAGCAAAACATCGAAAATCGTTTCGATGACGCAACAAGCGTGCCGAGACGCCACGAAGCTCTAGCATGCAGGGACGCGAAGAAGCCGTGAGGCAATGCCGGCAAGCGAAGAACGCGTACGTTGCGCGTAGAGTGTTCTAGCCATAAGCGTCAGCGATTCCTTACAAAATAAGTGATCAGTACAGCTAATGATCTGTACCGAGGGCGATTGGATTTTTCGTGATTGCGAGTAAGTCGTAGCCTCGCAAGGAATAAGAGAATCCAATAGACAATGAGTGAAAAGATCGCGGTGGTTCGATCGATAGACAATACGCAAAACGAACGACAAGAGTGTCGAATCGAAACGTTTCTCGGGCACGCCGAGAAACTGCGAGACAGCAATTAGCAATCACGATCATCGAGGAGTCGTGAAACACATTTGTGCTGAGAATAAAGTTGCATCGATGTGGTCAAATCGAAATTTCGAGAATCAGAAAACCGTTATTAACGTCGTACGTTGATCGAACGTGGAAACATATAGATGTGTCGATAAGGTGGTTTTCGGCATTACCGACACGCGGTAACTGTCACTACGTGACTTACTTTCATTACGTGAGCTTGCATAGGCAAGCATGAGCATCGAGTAAATTCGCGCACGCGTTTCTATTCTCATTTCGAGAAATCGCACACGACGGGTATTGGCAGAAGTATTTTCGTCGAAACGTCTATACTCTCATTTCGTGAATTCGCGAGCAGCGAAAATTCAAGTCAAGTTATTCAACTTCGGGGATTCGAAACACGGATCGTCACCGAAGAACGAGTTTTGTCAACATTCAAAATTCGCAGTACTCAGGCATCACATTGCAGTTGAGAATTTCACCAAGTAAGGCGTAGTACCGTCGTCTGTACCGGAGCATCAGCTGATCGGTCAGAGCAGTCATCGTCGTATCTGAGTCATACGAACATTCGTCAACGGAGGCGTCACGGATCACAGCAAACAACGGGTGAGTGTGTCCTCTATTATTCCTTTCCAATCCTCGATTCAAAAAAAAAAAAAAATAGAGCAAAATGTCGGAATTGAAAAGTTTAAAACAAAAACGAGCCACTATCAAGGCTCAGTTGACACGTATCAACAATACAATCGGTCCAGCAACAGAGTTGGCGGAAGCCAAGGTCAAAGTGGAAAAGGTTGAGCAATATTGGATAGCGTTCCAAGAACTGCAGGATCAAATTGATCATCTCCGGATAACCGCAGCGCAGGATGACGAAGCCCTACAACAGGTTCAAGCAGAGTCAGACGCTGAACGTGAGGTCTTTGAAACTATTTATTTTCAAACAGTAACAAAAGGTCAAATAAAAATTGCCGAAAATCAAACACGAGCACAGGCTCTAGAACGAGCAGCAGTAATAGCTCATAATCAGAACGCGAATGAAAACAATGGACGTGAGCATGGGGAACGGCGAATTGACGTCAAGCTTCCCACTTTGCATTTGCCAGAATTTAATGGCGATTATCAGCAATGGCTTCTATTCAAGGACGCTTACAAAACAATGATACACGAAAATGCAGCTATATCAGCAATTCAAAAATTTCAGTATCTGCGGAGTTCGTTGAGCGGTGAGGCGCTGCAAGTCATCGGAGGATTGTCGACGACTGCGGCGAATTACGAAAGCGCATGGGAATTGCTCGAGAAAAACTACGAGAACAAAAAATACTTGATCAACACGCATCTCAATCAGCTGCTCGACTTTCCGACGATATCAAGAGATAAACCATCATCGATAAGGCGATTAATTGTTCACGTACGAACACATTTAAAAGCTTTAAAGACACTGGAGCTCCCAGTGGACCACTGGGACGAGCTTCTCATTCATTTATTGAAGGGAAAAATGGACTTCAATACGCAGAAAGATTGGGAAGAAAAAACATCTCGTGAACGGGATGAAAGGCCAACGTTGGAAGAGTATTTGTCATTCTTAGATGAACGACAGCGAACACTCGAAATGATAGATAAAGGTAAAAACAAACAAGAGGCTGCCAAGGCACCTGCAACAAAAGGGTTCGAGAAAAAAGTGGCATTAGCATCTGTTTCGCAATTTTCTTGCGCAATGTGCAATGATTCTCATTCAATGATTAGATGTCCACAATTCTTACAACTTTCAGTATCAGACAGGGTAAAGGAAGTTAGGTCAAGAAAATTATGCACTAACTGCCTAGGTAAAGGTCATTTTTCCGCTGCCTGTAAGTCATCGGCATGCAAACAGTGCAATAAAAAGCACAACACATTAATGCATTTCGAGCAAGGAGACAAGTCGACAACGGATGGAAAATCGAACAGCGAGACATCGAATAAATCCGTCGTAACGTATTGTACAAGGGACCACAGTCAAGTTTACCAAGCGGTTGGAAAACCTGGGGCAGGCCTTGCAAGAAAAACAGCGTCACACGTAATACTTTCAACGGCGAGAGTCGAGATCGAGGACGCCAACGGGCATCGTCACACTTGTCGGGTGCTCTTAGATCCGGGCTCGCAGTCAAATATTATAACCGAGGAGCTTGTGCGCAAGCTTAAGCTACGTTGTCAAAAGCAAAACGAGCTCATTAGCGGTATCAATAGAGCACAGACGAGTATCGCACGAACAGCAACAGTGACGATAAAATCAATGAACGCAGAATTTGAGACGATAATCGAATGTTTGGTCTTACCGAACATCACAGAACGATTGCCGCAAGTAAAAATCAACACAAAACTCATTTGCCTGCCGGACGGATTACAATTAGCCGATCCGAACTTCCATGAGCCAGGCGCGATTGATCTGCTCATCGGAGCTGGGCTATTTTGGATATTAATGTGTCCGGATTCAATTCAACAACCAACGGGAATACCGAGATTGCAAAATACATTGCTGGGATGGATCGTTGGTGGCGAGCTTATCGACGCAAGCCCGAAGAACCCGCGTTTCTGCGGACTCGTAACAAATGCAGCATTGCTAGACCAATTGGAGCGTTTCTGGAGTCAAGAAGAGCCTCGAGAGAAGCGTAGAATGACTCAGGAAGAACAGGAATGTGAACAGCAATTCTCGGACACTGTACGAAGAAATGGCACAGGAAGGTTTATAGTAGCCTTGCCGCAAAAGCCGGAAGTTCTCCTAGGAGAATCGAGGAACCAAGCAGTTCGACGTCTGTTCGCGCTCAAGCGACGTTTTCGAACCAATCCAGCAATCAAAACCGAATACGTGAAATTCATGGATGAATATCAAAACCTCGAACCAGAGCTGCCAGATTCAGGGGAAGTGACTTTCGAAAAATGCCACCTCGACGCCTGTTCAGGAGCAGCGCTTGAGGAGAGGTAGCTAGCCGGCTCCGCCCACTGGGCAATTCGCAAATCGACATGTGGATATAGACCTATAATGCTGCGAGAAAAAGTGAAATCGTAATAGAAAGAGAGAAGACTAGATGGGTCTATACGTCTCTCTCTCCATTTTTGTAAGGGGAAAAAAGATAGGCTTAGAACCAACTAGTCTTCTCTCTTTCTATTGCAATTTCATTTTTTTTCGCAGCATCATCGATCCATACCTATTTGTCGATGGGTTGCTGTCAGCCTGTCAGTCGCTTGCAGTCGCTTGGTTTACGATTTGAGCGGAAATCGGAGGTTATGTTACCATTTTTTTGAAATTGTCTGATTGAACTATTAAATTCGTTTAATTATTTTCCGTGTTTGTATGAAACGATGCGCGAGTAGTTCCGGAAAGATGTGACCAAGAAAGCTTGATCAGCAATACCAAGAAAAATCCAATCGTCAGGTAAGGTTAATAAGCAGATATCTTAAAAAAATGCATGTCTTTTTTTCGTTCGGGTTTTTCTAGAATCGATTATTACATTGCCGTGGTTATCAAATATTTTGTGGTAAAAACTAATTAACCAAGAACTTTTATAGACTTTGAAGTATTATTTGTCCATAAATTCATCTGAGAGATATACTTGTTCGCAATTACTTCCAACCATTTTGGTAATTGTCATTCTTAGAAAAATTTTATAGCTATACCTTGCCACCTGTTCTCATTTGGTAATATCTTATACCTCTTCTTTAACGAATTCTATGTTCTCTATCGTTACTTCACTAATTTTGCTCAGAGTTATGATTGCCTTGCTGAAAATTTAAAGTTAGCGTAGTAAATCTACACCCAGTGGCCAGATACCTGAAACGGAAATTATTTTTTATTGTACACCAGTTCGAATTGATAAATAATTGGATGTATGAATTCTTTGCAGGGGCTGATTCGTAACAAAAAACGAAAAAAAGCTTGTGATGGCTTCGTCCGGAGCTTCAAACCATCTCTGAGTGGCTCTTCGTCGGAAGCGAGGAACCACAACATGTTGGAAATGTACCGTCACAAAAGACTGAGATGATGCAGCTTGATGGAAATATTATCAGACTCGATACAGAGAAGAAGCATCCGAGAAGCTTCCTTGCATACAATGTGAAAAAAGAATGTCAATTAGGCTTTTCACATTATGTGAAAGAATTTTATTGGAAAAAATCTCATCACAAATTAAAATAAAACACTTTTGATGCTGTAAGAGTTGCTAATTAAGGAATTAATGATATATATAACTACCTTGAGCGTCTTATAAATATTATAATCGATATATAGGGGCCAAACGAAATTTCCTCGAGAATCAAGAAGAGCATGTCTTCTTTGTTAGTTAACATGTTTGTGATCAGTACATCAATTTTAATTTTATGGCAGCCGTTAGCAAATGAACAGCGCACCAACACCAGTTATGGTTATTACTTAGTGCCAATCTGCGCTGTTCATCCCCCAGGTCCCACCACGTGGAGGTCGCTGCATAGGGACCCACCCGGAGGCCAATGCTATGTTGTATACAAACGAAGACATAGCAGAGACCCCACTCCCACCTTCCGCTAATACAAAAAAAAAAAAATGACTCAAATTAAAATGATTGCCTTATTTCGGGTTAGCAATACGACGATATTTTTCAGTCGCGAAAAAAGTGTCAATGAAATAAATAAAATAATTATACTAAAAAATAACGATTAAAAATAAAATAAAAAGCCTCTCATACTGGCATGAAAATGCGACGACATATTCAAGTCGCAAAAAAATAAAAGAATCGATAAAGAAAAGAATAAAAATGAAATAAAACAAATCTTTGGTTTTAAAATAAAATGCGTTTTTTTTGCCGCGGAACAAAACGAGAATAAATGATATTATTTGATTCTGAAATAAATAAATAAATAAATATATCTGTGTGTATATATACACAAATAACACTTAAAAATAAATTAACGAAGAATATAATATTAAAACCGATCAACAATCTAATTTAATTAATATTTTTTGGCAGTCTTTAGAATCTATAATCTATTTATATTAATATTTAACCGCGTCGATCGTTGGTTAGTGGTGATTTAAATTAGCCAAACTTACTTAAACGGCGTCTGGCTGTTGCGACGGGTATAAATTTTCACTACAGTGGAGAGCTAAATGTTTTTCATCTATTTCAAAATTGGTGCAATTAATCCCAGCGTTTTGAAATGCTAGGCGGACTCTGCAAATAGCATCTAGGCACTTCTGGCCAATACAACTGCGTTTCTTCGTTTTCACATCGGTTACGATGGAAAATAACCGTTCAGCCTCGGCATTTGAATGGGGAAGGGACATTACTATAGAAACTATCTCTTCTAAAATTGGAAACTTTTTTTCTTCCGCACAATTTTTCATCTGTGTAATTTCTTGCCAAAATGACTCGACGTCTAAGGCCAGAAGCTTCTGCATTTTTTCCGGCGGGGCTGCAAAGGGTAATGAGGACCACTCGATTTCTAAATTTGTGAGGTTGAACGGTCCGAAGCGCTCAGCTACTTTGATAACTTTTGGGAGGCTTTCTTCATTGAAGGTAAGGGCATTATCAGGGTCCACAAATTGTATATAGTCTAAAAGGGAGGTTTTTAATGGGAGTCGACGAGCCATCTCAGTCACAGCCGTGGTATAAAATACCAAGCAAGTTTGGCGAATTTCAATCGCGTCGATTTCCGAAATTTTAGTTAGCGCCGCTGCGCATTCGAGCCCGAGGTTAATTTGATCGAGGGGGACGAAGTTCCGGGGATCAGACACGTTCAAGTTGCCTGCCTTAAGTTCTTCGAGAACTTCTTTTTTCAAAAATTTAGATCCTACTTCCGCGATGAGAAGCCTACTCCTCTCTGCCAATTTGTGAATGAGAACTCTCCGCGATTGAAAAAGAATATTAAATTCGTTAATTATTTTTAAAGAATATTTCAAAAAGATTAGATAAATTTTTAGCCTGTCACAGCAAAGTGCTTCTAGGATTTCATTGGCTGATTTTAATTTATCTTCAGTGACGGCTAGGGCAAAATACATTTTTAAAGCGTCCCAATTTTCCAAAAGACGAACGACGCATTGATGCAACGACAGCCATCGCGTGTTAGACAATTTCAGAATTTTTCTTTTTTCTAAATCCAAGAGTTCTTGAAACTCGCGAAGTACCGCACTCCGTTTCGCACTGCCGGACACGTAGGTCGAAATACTTCTAATCAAATTTTCGAGTTCTCGAGGCAATTTAGCACAAGCTTTACCGGCTATCAATGCTGCTGAATGGCAAATACAATTCAAAAGTACAAGACCGGGCGCTTCCGCTTCCAGTCGAGTCTTGAATGAATTATGTATCCCTGTCATTACTGCCGCATTGTCAGATGCCATGCCGACAATGTTTTTGACAGGGACGCCGTTTGCCTCGAGAACACGTTTAAAACTCGCATAAACAGCTTCGGCTGATGTATCGCGAGCATCGAGTTTAACTAGCTCGAACAAAGCGGTCATTGCTTTTTTAGTTTCCGGACAAACAAATTGAACAAGGACACATAAAAATTTAGTGTCCGTAATGTCGGTACTCTCGTCAATCAGAATAGAAAATTTTTGTTTTTTTAGGACATCTATAACTTTTTCAAGCTCGCGCTATGCTAAGCAATTTGTAATTATGCTTGAGCATTTGGTCCGGCCGAGCGAAACGTCCTGGGCGATGCGCGAGTCTTTAAATGCTTTTCTGCATACCGGTGCGAGTTGATCGGCAATTTTTAATGCGATATTATTTTCTGCGATAAGCGCTGACAATCGTATTTCCGCGGCTTTGACAGCTTCATTATGAGCTACGTCCTCATTCGCCAACGGATCAGCAGGCTTGGCATCGGCGGATCGTGCGAGAGCAGCCTTTTTTTGATGATATTTAGAGGTGGCATGCTTCAAAAACTCGCTTTTCCCGCCTATCAAATCGCGATTGCACAATGCACAATGGGCCCCGTTGGATTGCCCGGTAATTGGTTGCAGCCAACCGGAAAATTCTGGTAGCTGCAACCAGGAGAGCTTAAAATCTTTCCCTTTACCACGCTTTATCGGCGGTGCTCCTTGAACGTCCTCTCCAATAGGGCGATTGCCCTGATCCACCGGATTCATCGTCACTTTCACCTCAAATCACTTAATAATTAACGATAATTAAACTTATCCACTAAACAACGATCGGCGCGGTGTTTACATATTACAGCTGACTGAAAATTACCCGCGCTTCCTCCGTTGAAGCGATTTATCTGGCATCTGGTGGCGTCAACGGAAACACATCGGTGACCAAATGACGATCGTCGCTAAGAATAAATCATATTTATGGAGGAATCAGATAGCCACATGCGAGAGAAATTCATTTAGGCAGCATTTATATTCGAAGGAAATTATATTATAGAATATCACAATTTTTGATGCATCAATGATTCTTAATGGTGGTATGATAAATGCTCGTTGACGTTGGCGAAAATATTTTCAATCAAACTTTGCCGCGCGAGCAGTATACCCGGCGAGATGTGATTGGTTCGTGTCGGCTGTACGAAAACATGGCGCTTAGCGCTTAGCCAACGATGCTAGCGCCGATATGCGTAAGGACGGCTCAGCGACAGCTTGAAGCAGCGATATAAACGATGCTGGCCTTAACGCGGGTGAGACACCTTTAACGCTTAAGTGACACCTTTAATCAGCAGTATAAATTCACTTATGCGGCTCATATCCTAAGTAGGTTATTGAGATGATTAAGATAAAAACATTACTCAGTATAGTGATTTTTTTATTTGTCTCTAATCACCAACAATTGTGTGATTACTGCTTGTTGATGTTGTTTTAATATACATTTTTAAAGTTGGTGCGAAATGGGAGGACGTTTAGGTGGGCGGGGCGTTACAATGACGCTATTGGCTTCGTCTCGCTCACGTCATCAGTGGGCCGGGCCGGCGAAGTGCTAAAGCGAAGCTGGAAAGGGTAGCAAATCGGGAAAAAATCCCGGCATCCAGTGGGTCGACACTCCGTAGCCCCCACCACTTCTTATTCGCTTGCCGAAAACTACATCATTAGTACCAACCAGAGAAATAGAAAATGTTCTTTTCTTACTTCGCCGCTTGAAGATTGGCAATGGCACCGGCATCACAATTCATATATAGCGATGTTCCCACATCTCCCTTGACGCTATATTTCAACAATCGAAGCGATAGCGATTTGCTGAGTTTTGTGGTTTTGTTTGTATCGACGTGTTTAATTAGAAAAACGTCTACCCACCAGGCGAAAGTAAGTGATTTTTTATTTTCAATCAATAATTATATTTTTTTTCGATGTTTAGAAGTTGTCTCCCGTATCATATATGTGCATTGATACGTTTGGACGCGTGCGTCAGTAAGCGCGCGTGTTTGTACGTGCACGAAACTTAAACGTCTATAACTCGGGAACGGCTCAAGCAAAGCGTCAATAACCTAGAATAAACTTTAAAAAATAACCCTAAATAACCGAATGCCTAAAATAACTTGAAAATAGGCCTGATAAACCTGCATAACCGTTTGGTTATTTAGGGTTAGTGTAAAAATTTTATTTTAGGTTATCGACGCTGTAGCTTGAACTGTTTTCGAGTTATAGACAAATATATATAGACAAATGGTGAATTCTCACTTGTCTCAAGAGAATGAAGACGATAAAAATAATAACAAAGTAGATATTTATTTTCAAATCTTTCGACAGGTCACCTGTCATTGAGGACCAGCGATGAAGGAGCAAAAAGCTTGATGCCTCATACCGTTATTGTCTTCTGCCTCACTTTCGTATTTGTCGGACAGGGCTTGAACATGGTGAGCTCAATAAAGGTAGGCTAGATAACATTCTACTTCTACTTCTGCACTTCTATAATAATAATAAAAATAACAACAGAAAATTTATGAAAATTATATTCTAAATAAGCACTCGAGTATTTTGGTCGTTCATTTTCAATAACATCTAATGATCTGTGTCGTCCGAAACAATGAAATCTACAAAGCAAGTATTTGTACAACTTTCAGAGGACTTTGTGGCTCATACATCCAACGTGAACTGTCTAGCTCTTGGCCACAAATCGGGTCAAGTTTTAGGTACCGGTGGCGATGACGAGAAGGTCGATCTATGGGCAGTGGGCAAGAAAAATTGTATCATGGTAAGTTTGATAGAATTTTTGTAGAGTAATGATGGATTGCCATCCAAAGCAATAACAAACTGCTAAAGGTCTTATTTATATTGCAGAGTCTCAGTGGACACACGACCTCCGTTGAACGCACACGTTTTGGTCGGATCGAAGACCGGTACGCGCCGGATCCCAAATGGCGGCACTGAAAATGGAAAAACTAAAAATGGATTGAAGTAAGAACTGGTAAATATATATGAAGAGTTCCATCAACTATAGGCATCGGTCCGGGCCACCCCCCCTCAGATTCTTTAAACATTTTTTTGGGATGTAGTCCTTGATGACCAATATGTGCCTGAATTTTTTCAGATTTTTTCATCCATTATTTCGGCTGTAGTCAAAGTATTGTATCGCAAAAGTGAAATTACACTTAGAATGCATTTCTATGTGAAATTTTCTCAACTGTCTGAAAAAAATATTGATTCAGTTTGGACTAACACAAAGCTCTAAAAATCGAGCTTTAATAATAATAAAAAGCTATTTTTCGGCCATTGCGTATGTTTGCAATTTTTTTCAATATTTTTTCAGAAAGCTGAGAAAATTTCACATACAATATGTCAAATTCACATTGGGATCTCTGTAAAAACTACTAGAATCGATGAAAGTTCAAAGATTTTTTTCAGAAAGTTGAGAAAATTTCACATAGAAATGCATTCTAAATATAATTTTAATTTTGCGATACAATACTATGAAATTAAATTTAAAAAAACCGAAATGTCACGAAATGCCTTTAATTACTACAACCGAAATAATAGACGAAAAAATCTGAAAAAATTCAGGCACATATAGGTCATCAAGGACTACACCCCAAATAAATTTGAAAAGAACCTGAGGGGAGGGTGGCCCAGACCGATGCCTATAGTTAATGGAACTCTTCATATATTTTTCTATGATACATATATTATATTTTTATGATATGTCGGACATTTGTACCAATGGAAAGCGTTTGAATAGTGATACAGTTTTTTCTTTTTTGTTCGTAGGAAAGGAAGATTCCCGACGCGACAAACTGTGTCCGTGGCACAGTATCATCGACACACATATGTACCCAGCTTGTTAAAACGCTGGCAAAAAATGAACAAATAATAAACGACAATATAGAGAATACATGGACTATTTATTTATTTATTATTGAGTTTACTTTTTAGGTTATGCACGAAATCAAATATTCACACACTATATATATCTATATCTATGTCTCGATAATTTCGACCAATGAGCTTCAACTAGGAAGAGTGAGGTTCAGACACACACACATATTCATGTAATGTATATTCATATACATGAGATAGTGTTGTATGTATCGATAAAAAGGAGTACCAACCAGTCGAAGTAAAATTTTTTCATGGCGTTGGCATGATTGATGTAGTAAACGGCTCAGCCAATCAGAGTGAGGGACGGATTTTCCAAATAACGCAGACTCGATTACACACGATCAGCGTCGAGTTTCAGACCACTGCCGGCATCTGGCAGCTCTGCCTCGAACACATGTCGATTGTGCCAGACAGTGCGCAGCTGAGACCAAACGAGTCTTTCGTCTTACCGCATCAACCAGTGGTAAGGCCGGACAGTATGACAACGAAGCTACGAGTCGTCTTCGACGCGTCGGCAAAAACATCACTGGGTACGGCGTTGAACGACAAATTAATGGTTGGACCGAATCTACAGAATGACCTGTTCGACATAATTCTGAGGTTCCGATCACATGAGTTTGTCATAACAGCGGATATCGCCGCAATGTTTCGTCAAATCATCGTCAGAGAAGAGGACAGAGACTTGCAGACAATTTTGTGGAGATCGGACGAGACTCAACCCATTCGAATGTATCATCTTAATACGGTGACTTATGGCACAGCGCCTGCACCGTACCTTGCTATTAGGTGTTTACGGCAGCTGGCACAAGAGGAAACAGAATTTCTACGGGCAGCCAGAGTCCTCCGGGAAGATTTCTACATGGATGACGTAATCACTGGGGAGCGAACAATCGAAAAAACGATTACTTTGCAGCAGCAACTGGATCAGCTTTTGAAAAAAGGTGAATTCCAACTAAGAAAATGGCGTGCGAGTGATCGACGTATACTCAAGAACATATCGAAGGATTGCGAAGCGGACAGTCTGCTGACGATTGACAAAGAAGGGCCGTTAAAAACACTCGGTCTTCTCTGGGATTCAAACTCAGATACGTTGCAATACCGCGTGAAAATCGAGACAATGTCCAGAATTACAAAACGAGTCGTGCTATCGAAAATTGCACAGATTTTCGATCCGTTGGGCCTGATCGGTCCTGTGATAATTAATGCAAAATGTATAATGCAAAAAATGTGGCAGCTAAAAACTGGATGGGATGAATTGCTCCCTCCAGACCTTCAAGATACATGGACGGAGTTCTACGACTCTTTACCGAAAATCAACGACGTTCGAATACGAAGGAACGTCAATCCGAAAAACTCAACGGAAACCTTTGATCTCATCGGTTTCGGCGACGCGTCGGAAGTGGCGTATGGAGCATGCCTTTACGCTGTTTCGAAAGATTCAACAGGCAATAAACAATCGCATCTTATCAGCTCGAAAAGCAGAGTAGCACCGCTCAAAACTATTTCGTTGCCACGACTGGAGTTAAACGCCGCGCTTTTACTCGTCAAGCTGTGTGATACGGCACGCGAAGCGTACGGTAGCAAAATTCGGAAAATCTACCTGTGGAGTGACTCGACGATCGTCCTTAGCTGGATTTCAACTACGCCAAATATTCGAAAGGTGTACGTAGCAAATCGAGTTACGAAGATCCAAGAGTTGTCAAAAGATGCGGTTTGGCAACACGTTTCGTCCAAGGATAATCCTGCGGATTTACTATCCAGAGGAATCACGGTTGAGCAGTGGAAGTTCAGCGACCTCTGGTGGCATGGCCCCGAGTGGCTTCGGACCGAAAAATGGCCCGACAGAGAGGAAGTCGAACTGGACATGACAGAAATGAAGTCATCAACGGTTCTCGTGAGCATGAAAAACGAAACATCGGAAGTGCTCCGAAAATTCTCGTCGTTTGAGAAATTACGACGAGTCATAGCCTTCGCTCTCAGGTTCAAAACAAATGCGTTGGGAGAACGGAAAAACGGTCCTCTCTCAGTCGACGAGCTCGAATACGCAGAAAAAACAATTGTCAAAATAGCGCAGCGCGAAGTTTTCTCGGGAGAACTATATGCACTACAGCACGGGGAGCAAGTGAGCAAAACAAGTAAGCTTGCCTGTCTCAATCCACACGTCGACGTCGAGGGAATCCTTCGAGTTGGCGGACGATTGTCAAAGGCCGATATTCCGGAAACTCAAAAGCATCCGATAATATTGCCCGATCGGCACCATATAACGAAATTAATACTAAAGACAAAGCACATTCGGCTGCACCACTGTGGTTCAGAGAACTTGTTGTGTTCGCTCCGATCCAGATATTGGCCGCTGAGTGGCAGAAGGGAATCACGAAAGGTCACGAGTGGCTGCTTACAATGCTTCCGAAGCAAGCCAAGGTCTGCAGAGGTCATGATGGCAGATCTACCGAGCGAGCGTGTTCGCGAATGCTTACGACCGTTTACTACGACAGGCATAGATTACGCAGGTCCATTGCAAGTACGAGAAAGTCGTCGACGTGGGAGAATTCACTCTTCAAAAGCGTGGATCGCTGTGTTTACCTGCTTCGCAACAAAAGCAATACATTTGGAGCTCGTCACCGAGTTAACGACGGAAGCGTTTTTGTCAGCTCTGCGGAGGTTCGTTGCTCGACGAGGAATTTGTTCGCAAATAATCTCCGACAACGGCACTAATTTCGTAGGAGCGGCGCGGGAACTCAAGGAGGTATTCGAGTTTCTAAAAAACGAAAACGACGTGATAGCGGACCATCTCTCCCGTCAAAAAATCAGCTGGAGATTTACTCCTCCAAGAGCACCGCATTTCGGCGGCTTGTGGGAAGCGGCCGTAAAAGCGACGAAGCGACATTTAAATGCGGTAACCAAGGGCTTGGTTTCAACGTTCGAGGAATATTACACGCTCTTGACCGAAATTGAATCGATCCTTAACTCCCGACCATTGACTCCAATTTCCAGTGATCCTAACGACTTGACAGCTTTGACGCCTGCCCATTTCCTCATAGGGGACACGCTTATTTTACCCGCAGAACCTAATTATCTGAGCACATCAGACAATAGGTTGTCAAGATGGCAACACCTACAAAAAGTACGCCAGCATTTTTGGAAGCGTTGGCATGACGAGTATTTGCAACAGTTGCAAAAACGAGGAAAAATGGTGGACAAAGAACCCTAATCTCGAGATCGGGACACTTGTCTTATTAAAAGAAGACCATGTTCCTCCACTCCAGTGGAATCTAGGGCGCGTAGTGGAAGTCCATCCAGGAACGGACGAAGTTGTCAGGGTTGCAACTGTCACAACTGCAATGGGACTTTTTAAACGAGCAGTCAGGAAGCTCTGTCCGCTACCGACTGACGAACATTTATTATAACGTATATCGTTCAAAGTTTTTATTTATGTTGTCATTTATATAGTTCAGTTAATGCACCAGGTCGGTCCACGAGAAAATTCTTTAATTTATGTTTCTGCGAATCAAAGTTATTATTTATTTTGTTTGAGAAATTTTATAATCGTTGTAACCAAAATGATTTAATATTTGTTTAACCTGGTGTTTATAACCATTGAAAGAGGACCTTTCAAGGGGGGCGGCATGTCGGCGAGTGCAGCGCCTCTGGTGTAAGAAAGGTGTGAAAAACCAAGATGGCGAGAAGGAAGATGTAGCGAAATAAACGTTCATATTATTTTAATGAAAATTTCGAGTACATTAACCCCAACACTGATAGAAAGCATGAATAAAATTCATGAATCTAAAAAGTATACAATAAAAAAGGATGAAATAATTCAAGAAGTCATCTTAGTTTATTCATAGTTTGAATTATGATCGTTCGTTTGTATGAGTTCAATTTTTTGAATCGTGGTAATTTCCTCACTGCCCTCAATTCAGTCGGGAGACGTCATTCATTAAACGTAAAGATAATATAGGATATAGATGTTTAACAGTGCAAAGAAGACGCCATTAATTGAACATGAAGACGATCTGGATTTAGATGTTCGACGATACGAAAGAAAACGTCCTCCGACTTATGTTTAATGAATGACGTCTCCCGACTGAATTGAGGGCAGTGAGGAAATTACCACGATTCAAAAAATTGAACTCATACAAACGAACGATCATAATTCAAACTATGAATAAACTAAGATGACTTCTTGAGTTATTTCATCCTTTTTTATTGTATACTTTTTAGATTCATGAATTTTATTCATGCTTTCTATCAGATTACGTTTTTTGTGTTCGATTTTTACTCCAGCCGGGAGTTTTTTAAAATTTTTTAAATTTTACCAGATAGATTTAGCAGAAGATCAATAGTTCTATAATATGCTGCGACAAGAGCATGCTGTTGGCGAGCTTTTGATCTGGGAAGATTTTTTTCTTCAAATCATACTGTGTACGGCTCTAACCACCTAACGTCGTTTCATTACGAAAGGTGAATTATAAAACTCGAAGTAGCACGTTCAACCACGTGAATAATTTTAAAGAATGATTTCTCGATGCAGCAGAGTTTTGGTTCATTTATTCGAGTGGTGGGCGCGCTCTGTCGCACCCCCCCCCCCCTCCCACCCACATCTCCGCCTGTCTCCCATCGAGACTTCGCTCCTGGACCCCACGTTAATCAGCTAGGAAAATACCGTTTGGTTATGTAAAGTATGGTGCGCATCTTGGAAGCAAACCGGTTAACGGTTTGCGCGAGATTTTCCGACTCGCATCATCGATACACAGTATACGCTGAAATATTCTTAATGAATAATATATTTCAATACTGTTGAAATTAACATTGAGCCGGGAGAGCTCGGTGTCGTGCACAACCAGCTTATGCAACCTCACTGCCTCATTCCGCGACTTTCCGTATTACTGACACATAAGCTAAAAAAAAATAATAAACTAGCTGGGCTTTCGTAGAGAATTTAATTCCTTACAGCTATCTGCCATCTTCGTTTCGGCATTTGTCTGAACTCGTCGACATTCACAAATGAACTTGGTGGCGCCATCTCTATGTGATTAAACTAGCTACGCCACTATACCTATCTATAGACTTTCCAATTGGTGGCCCGTCAAAACATTGACAGTCCAACCCTTGCCGATTCGGAGTATCACCGTTCGTAGCCATATTCATTAGGAACTGTTAATTTCCGTTCCGTAAAATTTCAAACAAATGACCGTTCAATGCGTTGATCTTTCAATCACCTGTACTGTCAGTAGACTTTCAACTCATTTCGAAACCGTAGGCGGTCTAAGTATCGCCGTTCAGAGCATACATTTTCCAATCCATGAGCCTTCAAAACATTGGAATTCCAAACTTCGAGACCCACTCTGACGGTCGAAGTTTAGCAGTGTCGAAACGTTTATTTTCGTATCGTTGAGATTTCCATTTACTGCCCTCTCGGACACTTGAATGTTTGAGTTTTTTAAATTCCGCGACATTACAAGTCAGAAAAATAATTTTCAAAGATTTTTATTTTCAAAGAATTTAAATTCAAATAAAAAAATTTCCAATCCATGAGCCTTCAGAACGGTGGAATTCCAAACTTCGAGACCCACTCGCCTAATTGACATTGATTGGGGGGGGGGGGGGGATTGGAAAGAAAAGCCGAGGCTCGAACCTGTGTCGGCAGGGTCCGAAAGACTTAGCGTGCCGCTAACCACTCGGCTACGCGGTTATACGAACGATAAGATTTTCGTAGGGACGACATGAAAAACCCGAGTTCACGTCAATTTTCAAAAATTAATAACTCAAAAACGCTTGAGTGTTGACTCAAAAGTGGATACCACGGTGTTCTGGGAGGTAGGGGGGGGGGGGGGGGGGCACTACCGGGGAAAAATCCCCATCGAAAAGTACGTCCCGCCCTTCGCGACCTCCCCTTGTCAGAAAATTTTCAACCGATTCATTTGAAATTTAGAATATATCTTTAGAAATACGTTATCTATAGAAGTGCGTAGGAATTTTTTTTATTGCATAGTTCATTTGTTATTAACAATTTTATGACGATTTTTAGGCAAATTTTTTACTCATTACTTTAGAAGGGCGCCATTTGACCAATAATCAATAGATCGAAAAAATTCTACGCACTCCTATAGCTGTTGTTATATAAAATCAAAACAATATATTGGCGCATCATAATTCCAAAATTGCAGTCGCTGTTTGTCCGGCCGTGGACCCTGGAAAAACGGAAGACGTCATAAAAATATTTCCGATAACGTTTTTTGGCCTTTTGTTGTGTCCCCCGGATGGCCCGTGTCTCTTCGAATCTTCAGATTACGGGTCAGGAGGGATATGTCGGGATCTTTTGCCACAAATAAGTATTAACTCAGAAAATACAGACAGGCTTTGAATTTATTATGGTTTTAGGGTTTTTTACACAGCAGATGTTATTCTCAATGACTCGGATTAACACTTTATTATCGCGGTGCGACGTATCACGTTTTCCGCGCCGCGGGTTTCTATTAGATATTTCTATTTACGCTTTTACAAGGTATCGACGAGGAAATTCTATCGCGGCACGGGAGTCTGATGATCAGAGGACCGTTTGACTTGATCTTTCGTTCAAGACTGACTTTTCGATGGCGGGCTTGCGGTTCCTCGAGGCTCGTCGTCGAAAAGCTGATTTTGCAATTTTTTGGTCTGACTGTTCCCAGCCAATCGCATGATTCTTTGTCAGCACTGTCATGGCACGGTCTTTCGGAATGAATTCTATTGTTGTAACGGAAATCCGTATTTCCGTTGCTTCCCGTAAGCGGTTTCGTTTTATTTTATTCTTTATAATTTTATCACTTAGCTGTCTGCAAAGGAAGTATCGTGTCTCCTTCCGTATCGCCTGACTTAGAGTCAGCGATGTTTGATCGTGATAAACAATTATATCGTGGGAAACATATAATTGTTTCGTGAATTCATTTTTTTATAAATTTTTAATGACAAAATGTACTTGAAAATTGCGGGGCACAACATCCCTCCCCCCTGAAATTAAAAATTTGGAATATGCAATGGACACAATTTTTATCTCAAATACAATTTTTCATGTGTTCAGGGGATTTTCAGTTTTTTGTTTGAGGACGTTGGTATATGCCTTTGCGCGACGGTAGTACTGGTCCAGCTGGCGTGCTGTCTCGCGATTTGTTCTACTTCCGTTATCGGGTTGAGTTCTGCGTCGCTCCTCTTCGCGGGGAGCGGCTGTTTCAAAATTGATTTCGACGGTCGCAGCTGAAGGCTGTGGTGTCGCTTTCTTTCTACAGGTTATACGATATGCGGCGTAGCTGACGAGTGCTATCGCCGCGACTGCGAGTAGGGCTGTGATACTGATCGTTAAAATACTATTAGATTTATGGCACGTTTCTTCTTGTAGACGTTTTCTCATTTCTCGGACTCGCTGTCCGAGCTCGCGTAACTTCGCGGGGTGTCGGATGACTGGTTGTAACATCATTGTTTTCCCGTCCTTCTTTGGGAGGGTGACTTCCTTTTCTTCGTCCGAGAAGGTGAGGTTGCTGGAGGGCAAATAGTCTTCCTTGACCGTTTGCACGTATCGTCGTCCTGTTGCGACGCTGAAACCTTGGGCAGTTACCTTACATATTCCTATCAAAGCCATTATTCCTGTCCCTACCAAATTTTCGTGTTTTGTTATACCGTTTTCGCACCTCGTTCCGACTGTTTCGGTTATCGGTGCCACGTACAACCATCTACCTGGCTGTAGCATAGTAATTAATACGGTATGTTGTAGGTTCGCGGCCCTTTTTTCGCAGTGGATTTCGCTTTCCGTACGCGTTTTCGCGAATATTTGTATTTTGACGGCGCTTT
Source organism: Sussaba pulchella (assembly GCA_963971145.1). NCBI lineage: Eukaryota > Metazoa > Arthropoda > Insecta > Hymenoptera > Ichneumonidae > Sussaba > Sussaba pulchella. The sequence continues at coordinate 35,455 of CAXAQZ010000757.1, forward strand.
TTCGGTCAACGGTTGCACCGGTTTCGCTGCGAAACAGATGTAGAAGTTTTCGTTCAACTTGCACTTGGCAAGGTCGTCGTACGTCATCTTGATGTAGTTTCGGTTTTCGAGGTCAGCAACCACGACGTCTTCCGTGGTGTCGAGGTAGACGTACGGGTCCCCGGTGGTTTTCGTCGGGAGGGGGTACGTCTTGCTGACCCTGTACCGCCGCTGCTCGAGAAGTGGTATATCCACCACTACTACCAATGTTCCGTTGTGGTAGTAGGCCGTTTTATCACAGTAACCGAGGAGTTGCGTCATTCTGTCCCGCGTTATCTTTGTTGGGAATGAGCACCCTGTTGGTAGGTATGGGAGAGCGTCGGTTAGGTAGCGGACTAGTTTGCGCGGTGGTACCACCGCGACGTCTAATCGGCCGTGTCCGATGTCGACGACGAGCCTTACGAGCTCCTGTATGTCGTCGAGCAACGCTTCCACTACCAAGCTTACGGCAGCTATGATTTCCGTTAGCTGTTGCCGTCGTGTTACTTGATCCACGGCTTCGGTAAAACTCTTTTCCAGTTTGTTGATCGCGTTCCTCAAGGTCCTTTCGTTTGTTTCGATGTGCTTTGTAGTTTCATTAAGCATGTCGACGGCTGCTTCTATAATTTGCAGCTGGTCTTGCGCGGCGTCCCTCAATGCTCTCTGGTTATCGCGTAAAGCGGATAGCTGCTCATTGATTGCCTCAGCATCTTTACTGTCCATGTTGCCGGAGATAAATTTTATTGCTGTGCCTAGTCCGTCGACCAGGCCTCGGCGACTTCGGCGGTGTTGGTGAGGTCCCAGGAGGTCGAAGAATGTCTCGATTCTGTAAGAAATTTTTTCTACCATTGGGGCGACTGCTTCGGCTAGGGCGGGGCATAGGTAATTCTCCCCGGTCCTGGCTTTGCACGTTTCGGCGATCGCGCGTAGGTAATTTTTTACATCTTCGCCACGTTTGGCTAGCGGAGCCACGTTAAGAGCGATAGCTAATCGCCAAGTAGCTTTCGCGGCTGCGAGGCTCCCCATTTACTCGTAATAAATTCCGGGGTGGCTCTTGAACGTCGTGATCGCGTAGTTCGGCGGTGTTTCGCTGCCGCACGAGATGCCGAGTGCGAGCAGGATGAACCTGCAACGGAGAGCAATGTTAATGCACCGCGAGACTGCTGAGCAAGGGTTCTTAGATTCCCCTTCCCAGGGTATTGGGGTTCGCGTCGGTCTCGGTGACGGGTTGAGCCTCATTCTGCTCCGAGCGTCAACTGTAACCGGTTGCCGTGCAATACCATGTCGAGTTTTTTGGTAAGTTTCTTTCGTTCGCCCTGTTTACACTCTTGCGATTACATTCTCTCGAATTAATATTCTCTCTTTGGTTTGTCTTAGACGACTGAGGAAAGGGCGTTAGGGCGCTTGACCTGGGAGGAGTTCGATGTCCTATACCGACCCGAGCAATTCTTGCCATGGTGGGAGGATCGGGAGGAGCGGCGCGAAGAAGTTACTTGCCGTGGGGCCCTCCGGGAGGCCCGGAGACAACGCCGGGCGGCCGTAGACGCCCTTTGGGGCGACGGAGTATTCGCAGGGGAGGAGGACCCCTACCCTGACTTCGTGGGGCTGTGGCGATTATTCACGCGGATTGTCCGGGTCAACGGCCGCCTGACCATCTCGGTTTAATGTATTTGTTGAAGACGGAATCCGGCTCCAGTGGAGCCGGGTCCAATAAATGAGAAAATGTCCTAAATCCCTGTGTTTTATTCGTTTTTTCTTAATATTAGGTTCCCTTATTTCCCCTAATGGCCCGCTGCTTCTCCCCAGCGGCGCAACACGCCTTTATTGTTCAATTTTCTCCGTTTTCGTCTCGGCTGGTTTGATTTTAATTTTATTTTAGTATATATGAGCAAGTCCACCAATTCGAGTACCGGTTTTGGGCGTCGATATCAGCGATCTTTTTGTAACTTTGAGAAATGGAAGCTCCCATTGAGAAATGAACTCTGATTTTTTTTTTGATTTTTCCTTTGGTTATTTTCGCTGCAATTGTATGGGTAATTCTGTGAGTTTGTCATTTTTTTCTTGTTTTCATTAATTTCTCAATGTGTTTTAATAGGAGAAAAAATTAAACGCGACCACCTCTTTTCTGTGAAAAAAGCTCAGCGTTTCGAAAAAAAATACAAAAACATTTTTGGGACTTAAAAAATTACTTAAAATCGCATTTGAAATATAAAAGTCGATTTTTCTCAAATGTATATTTTAAAAAAATTTTGAAAGTATTTTTATCGAAAAGCTGAGAAAATTTCACGTCATATATGTAGAAATCAAGTTGGGACCTCTGTAATAACTCGTTGAATTACCAAATGTGTGACAAAATAACTAAAACCTCAATTTATATTTTTTTCATTTCCAAATGATTCGTATTACTGTTTCTAAATACATGGAAACCATATGATCAAAGATGAAACTTAGCGTCATGTGGTGACGCTGTTAGTTTTGCAAGTGCACCATCTTCAACTTAAGGGCGGGGTAAGGTTAGTTCAATATTAAAAAAAGGATATTTTTGATAATTTTTCTTAACGATACAGTTGATATACATTTATTGATATAACTAGCTTTTACCCGCGACTTCGCCCGCGTGGATTTCGGTTTTGAACCGACGACCGAAACGTCTACTCCCCTCCTCCCGTTGCCCCTCCGACCCGCCCTTCGCCCCCCACCCCCCGTCGATTCCCTTTGAACCACAATACGAAAATCATAAGACAGAGACAGTATACGAAGATCCGCACAGAGAGGAGACGCTGAGAATACAATTTTCCGAACAAACGTTTACAACCCCATTTTACTCCCTCAGGATTTTATTTCCGAAAAATCCTTTCTTAGTAAGCACCTATTGTGTAACCCGAACTTACATGTAAGATTCAAGCTATCTATCTATTGCCGTTCCAGAGATACAGTAACAACGGTTACGAACGCCCACACCCTATTCTACCCCCTTAGGGGTTGATTTTTGAAAAATCCTTTTTGAGTGAGCACTTACTGTATGAGCCGAACCACCATGCAAATTTCACTTCCATCTATTGCCATTCCAGAGATACAGTAACAATGATAACGCACACCCATTACCCATTTCACCCCCTTAGGGGTTGATTTTCGAAAAATACTTTTCCGTTGAGCATCTACTGTGTTACCCAAACCTCCATGTAAAATTTCAACTCTCTATCTATGACCGTTCCAGAGATACAGTAACAATGGTTACAAACGCCCACACCCCATTCAACCCCCTTCGGGGTTGATTTTTGAAAAATCCTTCTTCAGTGAGCACCTACTGTATGAGCCGAACCTCCATGCAAAATTTTAACTCTCTATCTATTGCCGTTCCCGAGAGACAGTAACAATGGTTACAAACGCCCACACCCCAATCCACCCCCTTAGGGGTTGATTTTTAAAAAATCCTTCTTCAGTGAGCACCTACTGTATGAGCCGAACCTCCATGGCAAATTTCAACTCTCTATCTATTGCCGTTCCAGAGATACAGTAACAATGGTTACAAACGCCCACACCCCATTCGGCCCCTTTAGGGGTTGATTTTAAAAAAATCCTTCTTCAGTGAGCATCTACTGTATGAGCCAAACCTCCATGGCAAATTTCAACTCTCTATCTATTGCCGTTCCAGAGATACAGTAACAATGGTTACAAACGCCCACACCCCATTCCACCCCCTTAGGGGTTGATTTTCGAAAAATCCTTTCTTAGTGGACCTCTACACCCTCCAAGGAACCTATATTCCAAATTTCATTTTCCTATCTTCAGTGGTTTAGGCTGTGCGTTGTCTGTCAGTCAGTCAGTCAGTCAGTCAGTCAGTCACGGAACAGTTTTATATATATAGACAGATGACTAACTCAATAACGTTACGTTTGAAGAATATTCTATAAAATTTTCATTAACTTTAATGAACAACTAAGCAATTGACGGAGAATCTCTGCAGACGTCTAGGAAAAAAAGTTGTATCGCGGTGCCCATTATAACTAATTACTGGAGCATCTGAGACGAAAAAACCGGGGTGATTTCAGTAGCTGCTAAGTTTCTGCAGGTGATGAAGGCGTCTTTATTTTCGAATTGATTTTTTAATTTTTTACAGGATTTAGAAGTCAAAATACTGGTTTTTCATTTAAAAAATTGAGAATGTTTCCATTCCAAAATACGATGAAATAAAAGAACTCGAGGTCATTACCTGCAGGAACTTGTCAACTAATCAAGTTATTTCGGTTTCTTGATCTCAGTATTACGAATCATTTGAAAATGAAAAAATATTAATTAAGGTTTTAGTTGTTTCGTTATACATTTGGTGATTAGACGAGTTATTACAGAGGTCCCAACTTCATTTCTACATATGATACGTGAAATTTTCTCAGCTTTTCGATAAAAATACTTTCAAATTTTTAAAAAAATATACATTTGAGAAAAATCGACTTTTATATTTCAAATGCGATTTTAAGTAATTTTTCAAGTCCCAAAAATGTTTTTGTATTTTTTTTCGAAATGCTGAGCTTTTTCCACAAAGAAAAGGCGGTCGCGTTTAATTTTTTCTCCTATTAAAACACATTGAGAAATTAATAAAAACAAGAAAAACATGACAAACTCACAGAATTACCCATACAATTACAGCGAAAATAACCAAGGGAAAAATCTAAAAAAAAATCAGAGTTCATTTCTCAATGGGAGGTTCCATTTCTCGAAGTTACAAAAAAATCGCTGATATCGACGCCCAAAACCGGTACTCGAATTGGTGGACTTGCTCATATATAAATGGTTCCATAAACTATAGGCATCGGTCCGGGTGACCCCCCATCAGATTCTTTACAAATTTTTTTCGGATGTAGTCCTTAATGACTTATATGTGCCTGAATTTTGTCAGATTTTTTCCTCCATTATTTCGGCTGTAGTAATTAAGGGCATTTCCTGACATTTCCGTTTTTTTTTTTCAATTTAATTTCATAGTATTGTATCGCACAACGAAAATTACACTTAGAATGCATATCTATGTGAAATTTTCTCAACTTTTCGAAAAAAATATTGATTCTCAGTTTGGACTAACGCAAAGCTCTCAAAATTGACCTTTAATAATGAAAAACTATTTTTCGGCCATTGCGCATGTCTGAAATTTGTTTTCAATATTTTTTTCAGAAAGCTGAGAAAATTTCACATATAAAACGTCAAATTCACGTTGGGATGTCTGTAAAAACTGCTAGAATCGATCAAAGTTCAAAAATTCAATGATAAACCAAATTTTATTTTCTCCCTTCAAAATGTATAAATTCTCCTTCAATCCTCTTGAGCTATCGATCATTCTGAATTTTTGTCTTTTAAATAGAAATGCAATGTCTCGACTACTCCCAATATCCTGCAGTGAAAGAGAGTTATACGATTATTTATACAATGAAATAAAAAATAGGCCTTAACGGTTCTTGAAAATATTTCTTTAATTGCAACATAGTTTTTATTCGTTTTTAAAAACTTGAACAATAGAAAAATTCGAAGAATTCGACACAGGCCTTACAATAGCGGAACCTAAGTTATTGTTAATTGGCGTAACTGTCTCAAACACGATTTCGTTATGGTTCATTTATTTCAAGTCGAATTGGTAGCTTACTTAAATAAAAAATGTCATGTGGTTAAAAGAATTCACTACTTCAGTGCCACAGCAATTTAAAAATAAAAACGCATTTACAAATTTATGTTATCATGAAAATGATTTCGATATTGAGGCTGATTGGCATTTTTTCGCGACCGCGCATGGCAAAGGACCGTGTGATGGTTTGGGAGGGACCATTAAGCGAAATGCAAGAAAAAGGTCGTTGCAAATGGACCCAGACGAACACATTCTCACGCCATACGATTTGTTTGAGAGGACAAATCGAAGTCTGCCAAATATCGACGTTGTGTTCATTGAGGGGACGAAATATTTTGAATTAAAGCCAACGTTAGATGAACGAGCATCTCACTCGAAATCAATCAAAGGGACCCGATCAGTTCACAACATTACGCCAATTAGCAATAACTGAGGTTCCGCTATTGTAAGGCCTGTGTCGAATTCTTTGAATTTTTCTATTGTTCAAGTTTTTAAAAACGAATGTAAACTATTTTGCAATTAAAGAAATATTTTCAAGAAATGTTAAGGCCTATTTTTGATTTCATTGTATAAATAATCGTATAACTTTCTTTCACTGCAGGATATTAGGAGTAGTCAAGACATTGCATTCCTATCTAAAAGACAAAAATTCAAAATGATCGATAGCTCAAGAGGATTGAAGGAGAATTTATACATTTTGAAGGGAGAAAATAAAGTTTGGTTCATCATTGAATTTTTGAACTTTGATCGATTCTAGCAGTTCTTACAAACATCTCAACGTGAATTTGCCGTATTATAGGTGAAATTTTCTAAGCTTTCTGAAAAAAATATTGAAAAAAAATTTCAGACATGCGCAATGGCCGAAAAATAGCTTTCTATTATTAAAGGTCAATTTTAAGAGCTTTGCGTTAGTCCAAACGGAGAATCAATATTTTTTTCAAAAAGTTAAGAAAATTTCACATAGAAATGCATTCTGAGTGTAATTTTCATTTTGCGATACAATACTATGAAATTAAATTGAAAAAAAAAAAAAAAACGGAAATGTCAGGAAATGCCCTTAATTACTACAGCCGAAATAATGGAGGAAAAAATCTGACAAAATTCAGGCACATATAAGTCATTAAGGACTACATCCGAAAAAAATTTGTAAAGAATCTGATGGGGGGTCACCCGGACCGATGCCTATAGTTTATGGAACCATTTATATATGAGCAAGTCCACCAATTCGAGTACCGGTTTTGGGCGTCGATATCAGCGATTTTTTTGTAACTTCGAGAAATGGAACCTCCCATTGAGAAATGAACTCTGATTTTTTTTTAGATTTTTCCCTTGGTTATTTTCGCTGTAATTGTATGGGTAATTCTGTGAGTTTGTCATGTTTTTCTTGTTTTTATTAATTTCTCAATGTGTTTTAATAGGAGAAAAAATTAAACGCGACCGCCTTTTCTTTGTGGAAAAAGCTCAGCATTTCGAAAAAAAATACAAAAACATTTTTGGGACTTGAAAAATTACTTAAAATCGCATTTGAAATATAAAAGTCGATTTTTCTCAAATGTATATTTTTTTAAAAATTTAAAAGTATTTTTATCGAAAAGCTGAGAAAATTTCACGTATCATATGTAGAAATGAAGTTGGGACCTCTGTAATAACTCGTCTAATCACCAAATGTATAACGAAACAACTAAAACCTTAATTAATATTTTTTCATTTTCAAATGATTCGTAATACTGAGATCAAGAAACCGAAATAACTTGATTAGTTGACAAGTTCCTGCAGGTAATGACCTCGAGTTCTTTTATTTCATCGTATTTTGGAATGGAAACATTCTCAATTTTTTAAATGAAAAACCAGTATTTTGACTTCTAAATCCTGTAAAAAATTAAAAAATCAATTCGAAAATAAAGACGCCTTCATCACCTGCAGAAACTTAGCAGCTACTGAAATCACCCCGGTTTTTTCGTCTCAGATGCTCCAGTAATTAGTTATAATGGGCACCGCGATACAACTTTTTTTCCTAGACGTCTGCAGAGATTCTCCGTCAATTGCTTAGTTGTTCATTAAAGTTAATGAAAATTTTATAGAATATTCTTCAAACGTAACGTTATTGAGTTAGTCATTATATCAATAAATGTATATCAACTGTATCGTTAAGAAAAATTATCAAAAATATCCTTTTTTTAATATTGAACTAACCTTACCCCGCCCTTAAGTTGAAGATGGTGCACTTGCAAAACTAACAGCGTCACCACATGACGCTAAGTTTCATCTTTGATCATATGGTTTCCATGTATTTAGAAACAGTAATACGAATCATTTGGAAATGAAAAAAATATAAATTGAGGTTTTAGTTATTTTGTCACACATTTGGTAATTCAACGAGTTATTACAGAGGTCCCAACTTGATTTCTACATATATGACGTGAAATTTTCTCAGCTTTTCGATAAAAATACTTTCAAAATTTTTTTAAAATATACATTTGAGAAAAATCGACTTTTATATTTCAAATGCGATTTTAAGTAATTTTTTAAGTCCCAAAAATGTTTTTGTATTTTTTTTCGAAACGCTGAGCTTTTTTCACAGAAAAGAGGTGGTCGCGTTTAATTTTTTCTCCTATTAAAACACATTGAGAAATTAATGAAAACAAGAAAAAAATGACAAACTCACAGAATTACCCATACAATTGCAGCGAAAATAACCAAAGGAAAAATCGAAAAAAAAATCAGAGTTCATTTCTCAATGGGAGCTTCCATTTCTCAAAGTTACAAAAAGATCGCTGATATCGACGCCCAAAACCGGTACTCGAATTGGTGGACTTGCTCATATGTATTTTTCATTTATATATATTTTTTTCTTTTTTTCATTTTCTAATGCTCTACCGCGAGCTTCAGCCGGTTAGCATGCGCCTTTAATGTTTTTCTTCCTTTTTGTATTTCGTACGTAACCGGGGTGGGCTGTCCTTTTATTAGATAAGGACCTGTCCACTTTGGTGTTAACTTTGCCGACCTTCCGCGTCGGATGGTTCCGTCGTTCAGGAGTACGCGGTCTCCGACGCGGAGCTCTGTTGGTTTCGCTCCCTTGTCATAAGAGAGTTTCGCTTTTTCTTTACCGCTCTGTAGTCGTTCCCTCGCAATGGTCCATGCAGCTCGTAATCTTTCGCGCAGTTCGCTCGCGTAGTCGTCGTATACGTACGTGCTGCGCGGCTCTTGTTTCACCGGGGTCGGTAGCTCGGCCTCACGGCCGAACACCAGCTCGTGCGGTGATAAGCCGGTTGCGGTGTGAGGGGTAGTGTTGTACGTAAACATCGCATACGGGAGCCACTCGTCCCAGTCACTCTGGTCTTCGTTGATGAAATGACGAAGATACTTAGCGAGTGTGCGATGCGACCGCTCCAATGCCCCATTGCTCTCGGGGTGGTAGGCGGTCGTTTGTATTTTCTTTATGTGCAACAGCCTGCAAACTTCTTTAAAAATGGTACTGAAGAAATTGGTGCCCTGGTCGGAGAGAACGGTTTTGGGGGTTCCGTACCGACATATTACTTCCTCGGTAAATGCTTTAGTGATCGTATTAGCTTCTTGATTTGGTATAGCTATAGCTGCGCTATATTTGGTAAGTGCGTCCTGGAACGTCAGGACGTATTTATTTCCCCGAGATGTTTCGGGTAAGGGACCGACTATGTTAACCGCGGTTTTTTCGAAGGATCTTTCGGGAGTGTCCGTGATTATCATCGGTGCTCGCTCCTTTCTCCTAAGTTTATTCTTTTGGCATTTTAAACAGCGGGAAATATAGTCCCCCACCTCCTCTCGGATTCCGGGCCATTCGTATTTGATTCGGATCCGAGATAGAGTCCTTTTTAATCCTTGGTGTCTACCTAAAGGAGCATCGTGATATTCTCTAATGATAATCTTTCGTTTTTCGGGGCTGGGACAGGTTACGCTATTGTGGACGCTGCGCTTGTCTTTAATACAGCTGTCCTCGTCGCTACTGTGCTGCGACTCCGTATCGCTGTCCTCCCCGCTCTCCGCTTCCTCAGTCACGGGTAGCCGTCCGCTGACCGCTGCCCGGCGGCTCGAGCCGCTGGATCTCGCGCTCGCTACACCGCTGGTTTCGCTGTCGCACGGCGCGAGGTTTGCTTTCCCGCTCTTCTCGCCTGTTCCTTTCGCACGGCTGTCCGCGCTGTCCCCACTCGCGCCGCTCTCGGTCGCTATGGGGTACGGCGGATCGGTTGAGCGTGGGGCCATGCCGGGGGAGTTGTTTCTCTCTCTCTCCCGCGCAGTGTGCCCCTTCCTCTCCTTCTCTTGGCTTCTTGTCACCGCGCATATTCTACTTAATGCGTCGGCATTCGTGTTTTTCTTTCCCGCTTTATATTCTATATCGAACTCATGCTCGGATAATTCAATTTTCCAACGCATGAGTCGAGAGCCGGGGTCCTTTACACCGAATAGCCAAGTTAAGGGTTGGTGGTTCGTTACCACCTTGAAACGTGTACCGTAAACGTAAGGCCGGAACTGTGTTATTGCCCACACGATCGCGAGCAGTTCTTTCTCGGTCGTTGTGTAATTGAGCTCGGCCTTCGACAGAGTACGGCTCGCGTAACATATCGGAAGGTCGTCCCCGACCTTCCCTCGCGATAATATCGCCCCGATGGCCTTGTCTGACGCATCGGTCGTTACTACAAATGGCTTACCGAAATCCGGGTATTGGAGTATCGGTGCCGTAGTCGTTGCGGTTTTCAGCTCCTCGAACGTGGCGTCTCGGATGGCAGTCCACACGAGTAGTATAGTAAGGCCGGTTCTGGACCACTTACCACGGTGACCTGCCTTGCGACGGTCGGTAAGGTAGATTTCTCTTTGACCAACGGTGGGTTTGTGTCTGATCCCTTTTGTACCGACGGCTGAGCTCTCTTTTACCGACAGTGCAGGTTATTTAGGCTATTGATAGTGCCGGTTATTTCGGTTATTTAGGGGTCTCGAAGATTGATCGTAAGGATATTAAGGTGGGTTTGAGATCACGTTCTGTTTTAAGAGAGGCCGGTTCTGGACCACTTACCACGGGGACCTGCCGTGAGACGGTCGGTAAGGTAGATTTCTCTTCGACCAACGGTGGGGCTGAGGCTGATCCCTCTTGTACCGAGGGTGAGGCTGATCCCTCTTTTACCGACAGTGCCGGTTATTTAGGTTATTTAGGGGCCTCGAAGATTGATCGTAAGGATATTAAGGCGGGTTTGAGACCACGTTCTGTTTTACCGATTGAACGTTGAGTCTCGCTGCAAATCCAGTAGAGGGCGTTGTCTGCTAATCGATTTACCCACTGCTCGATCCCGCTCAATATTTACCGACAGCAGCCTCAGATAGCGTTATCTGCCAATCCGGTAGAGGGCGTTGTCTGCTAATCGATTTACCCACTGCTCGATCCCGCTCAATATTTACCGGAAGCAGCCTCAGATAGCGTTATCTGCCAATCCGGTAGATGGCGTTGTCAATCTATTTACCGCTGCTCGATCCTGCTCAATTGAGTGTTCTTCCTTACCGACGGCAGTCTCAGATGGCGTTATCTGCCAATCCGGTAGATGGCGTTGTCAATCGATTTACCCGCTGCTCGATCCCGCTCAATACTCAGGTTTTGCCTCCCCCCCCTCCCCCGGGAGAACGGCATTTTCCTCCTCCTACGAATAACCTAAATAACCTAAATAACCTAAATAACACACTTTTTTTTTTGAAAAACCATCGAAATTTTAATTTTCATTTTTTAACAACCATAGAAATTTTATTTTTCATTTTTTGAGAACCATCGAAATTTTTTTAACAACCATCGAAATTTCATTTTTTGAGAACCATCGAAATTTACGCATTTTCTGAAAAACCATCGAAATTTTTTTAACAACCATCGAAATTTTTCAACCATCGAAATTTTTAACCATCGAAATTTGAGAACCATCGAAATTTAACCATCGAAATTTACGCATGAAAAACCATCGAAATTTTTTTAACAACCATCGAAATTTTTTTGAGAACCATCGAAATTTACGCCTTTTATACGACGAACGATGAACGTTCGAACGGTGAATGAAAAAATCTTAACGTATTCTTGTGGTATCTTATGTGTTACTTTTAACACGGAAAGATCTTTTAGAGGACGAGAGTTAAACGAGCATGCCGGGCGCGTGGGGAGAAAGAGAGAGCGCAAAGGCAAGCGTGTTGATGAGCGGGCAAGCTGGAGCGTTAACAAAGGAGAGAGAACGCAACGATGAGCGAACGGAGAGCACGAGCTAGCAGACTGAATGGGTTGTAAGAGAGCGAAGGCTGGAAAAACATGCATTTTACGACAACGATGAGCATAAGATAAATTTTAATATGATTTTTTGAAAAACCATCGAAATTTTTCATAAAAGAAATATTTTTTTGAGAACCATCGAAATTTCTTCGTTGAACGACGAACGATGAACGTTCGAACGTTGAACGATGAACGTTGAACGAAAAAATTCCAAAAATCTCTGAGTGTACAACGAATTCTCACGGTATCTACTTTTAACACGAAAAGATCTTTTTCACCCAAATGATTGTTTTTCAAAACGAAATTGAGGTGGTCCGTTGACCAGAAAAAAACTTCCCATGATAAATTTGTTGATATGTCGGTGGCGCGTCCTGTGGTCCTATGCCATTGTTGGCAAACATGACAACGATGACCGAACGAAGCTGTGCATGGAGCCTGCCTATCAGCGCGGAAGATGAAATTTGATGCGGGTTCTCATTCAACTACAACAGCAGGCTGCAGCAACGATGATTCTCAACTTATCCACTCCCCGAGTGATTCAATCATCATGAATAAAAAAATTTATTAAATCGTATAATTAAAGTTTTTCCTCCATCATCGCAAAAAAATCTTTTTACCATGCGCAAAACATGAAAATGTTGGAAAAAGTGATAAAATTATTTTTACCATCATGAAAATGTTGCATATATATTTTGTAATCTTATAATTCAATTTTTGTCTGTATGTAAAATCTCCTCAGCATCAATTGATTAAACACCAAACGAATTTCGATAGTTGAATACATAAGAACGATTTATCAACACGGTTTTCTCTACCCTCTCGAGTGAATGAGCGCCTGGCTACCAATGACGGTGAGAGAGGACAAGAGTTAAGCGAATGCATAAGACAGAGAAAGAGAGCGAGCATGCGGGCGGGAGTGTGAGCGAGAGTTCAACGAAGGTATAAGATAGAGAGAAAACTAAATACATGTTACGGATGAAAAGATTTTTTATTGAATATATTTTACATTTCGATTTTCTAAAAGATAAATTTTTCTACACATCCGACCGTTTAATCCTTCTCATATCCCCAGGGCAAGGTGTCGGTACAACAAAGTTGCAAGACTCTCTTGTCGTCATTCCAACTCAACGCTAATTTTTGCTGTTCAATTGTTTCAACTCTATGCTTTCGACTACGTATCAAGCGTTGCGTTCTCGTTATATTAGCATGATGCAACAAACATTTTTTGAAATCATCAAACGTGATTTTTTTTAGCGCAGACATTTTTATACCCTTTGCACGCTTTTTCACATTTTTCGGTGGCTTATCTATAACGATGTAAGAATGCAATTTTGCTCGAAGACCCACGAATTCGGTCATAATTTTACCATTATTTTCATCCTTCATGAGGCCCAAAACTTTTTTGTTTGCCAACGGCATATCGTACCGGTTCTCCATCGGATAATCGGATGTGTCAAATTTATTTATATCCAACTTCATTTGCGCGTAAACGTTTTGATTGGATATATGGTAAATGAGACTGTCGGTGTCGGTGTATAATAATTTCGCGTTGTTTCGGAATACATTTTTCATGTAATTATAATGGAAATCATAGATGTATATTTTTGATACATCGAGAATCGTAAATCCGGCGTAAATTGGTTTCATAAACTCAACCGACGGTCTATTTAATTCTATAATCACCATATCTTCGTCGAAAACGGTACAGCTGTGAAACGTCGGTCGGGCAATAAGCGCTCTCGCCCCGAACCGTCCATCCCACTTTGTCACGAGTTTTACATCTCTATGTTCGCGCGGATTTTCCATTGTTTTTCCGAAAACTGAATTGTTCATTAATTTGAAAAAAATTTTTGAAAATTCATCGACTGCTTTTTTTCGTAATTCTGTATTTAATTCGATGTATTGTTTTAGCCATGGTGTTTGATTGAATTTTAATGTTCGATGAATTTTTGTGAGAATTAAACCGAGATTCAAATATTGCTTCAAATTACGATAATGAATCACGTATTTCTGTTTGGGCAGCAAAGTCGTCATAAGTTTTGGTATTTTACACCCCGAAATGGGCGGGACAAAGTGTTCGGGGCACAGAGGCAGATCTTTATGTGTTTTGTGAAGGTTTTTCGGGTACTCCAAATCCACTTCAAATATATAACCCGTCGGAGAATCATCGGGGATATTCGGTATATCCAATTCCGCCGGATCCTCCAACCACTCGAACGAACTGCGAGGCAAAGGTTGACTCATAGCCGCGCCGTATAAATTGTTTACATCGTAATACATAATGTACGATTCATCTACTTTGGGATCGTAATCAGGCATGAATCGATTGTTAGCCTTCGCATATCTATTGGCACATTGTGCAACACCGCCTCGAATACCTTTTTCGAAAAAAAGTAGCATATCTACATCGGTGATTAATTCAAGTTCTACACCGGTGCATTTTAGCATTGCGTCGAACGCGAGTCCCGGAGCAGTGTAGTAGTGCAACGGATCCAAGTTATACGTGCTTGAACAATTACGACGGAAATTTTCGAAAATATCCGTTAACAGTAACACGTCTGATTTCAGATACAAGTCAGAATAATCGCCGAGAGTTTGGATGTTGAATGTTTCCCAAACGTTCTGCGCATGAGCATAGTCATCGTCACTGATTTTCTCGTCGTTTAATCGCGAAAAAAACTCTTTCTTCGTCGGTAACTCTGTGTCGTCAAGTTTTTCCCATCTATCGAGATAATCGTAAGGGAAAACACCTTTTCTTGTCAATAAATTCAGCTCCGTTGCGCTAGTGCAATACTTTCTCGCTACATGTTTCTCATCATTGGGTAGATAAGATGCGAGTTTGTCAATACTAGCAGGCATGAATCTGAACGAGTCTAGGAATCGAAATTTGACAATTGTACCGTCGACGAACTTTGTGAATGATATATACTGCTCTTTGTTTACCGGTAATAACTGTATAGAACCCTCGAAGGTTGTTGCTAATGCTCTTATCAAGAAGTGTGAGTCATAGCCGGATAAATTATGAAATATCACTGGGATGACGTGAGAATTTGTATAATTTAAATTACAATCTTGATGAGCGGCGCCTCGAAATTTCCCCGTGAAATGACAATGACCGCGTACTCTAATATTTTCAGGCGTAAACGATTTTTCGCAAATATGACATTCCGTTGCCGAATAAAAAATCCGATTCATCTCTGGAGTCAATTTTTCCATCGCTACGATTTGTTTTAAGCGCGCGTCTACTTCGAAAGCTATTTTTTTTAATTCTTCGACGAATAATTGTATGCAGTTATCGCTTCGAAAAGATTTATAACCCGAGATCGCATCGGAATAATTGCATTGAAGATAAAACCCTATGCTATAAGGCACATGAGTTTGATAGCTGACGCTATTTTTCCCACATCCTGTATTTGTAGGCCGCAGAAGACATTCGAGATCGGCGTATATCGCAAATGGTGCTGCTATCTTGTTTTTAAAATTGTTGAATTTCATGATCGATTTACCCTCCTCTGGTAGAACGATTCTACAGTTATTATGATTGATACAATCAATTTTATGATTTTCGAGACGACTTTCAGTCTGAAAATGACTCAAGCATCTATCACAAATCCAACTTTTTTTTTCATGCTTCGATATTTGCGCGGAAACTAATCGTGAAAGATTTTTAATCCAAGCAAAGTGATGAATTACAGTGTCATCCTCTTTGTCAAATTCATTGGTGGTATTTATCATAAGTAAATGTATGGTGGGTGAAATTGATAGATCAGGCCGATGCTTACTTAGATAAATAGGTTCGATCTCATTTTTCTTACTTCTTTCCGGATCAGCAATACCGTAAATATTAATAGATAAATTGTTCATCTTTTCAAATCGTGGCACATTTTTGAGGGTCATTGGAAATTCCAAACCCTTATACACCAACACGTCCTTGAAATGCGGATACGATGTTTTCCGGTCGCTGTGCGTTGTTGCAGGCGAAAGGGCTGCTACCACCGACCAAAGGAAGCAATATTCGTCATTACTGATGATATTTACGACTGCGTGCTTCTTCAGGATATCTTTGGGTAAAGAAACGAACGTTGATAATCCTCCACGTAGCGGCACATATTTATTTATGTTGACAGTGAGATAGCTTATTTCACTGAGACTCCATCCCGAACCCTTAGCCTCGTGATCTTGAATTTGTTTCATCAGAGGTTCTTTCACAAAGTCTTTGAACCATTTCTCGAGATTCGTGGAGGGAAAAATAGCTTCACTCGCAGTGTTAAAACTTCTATCCTCTTCCACGATTCCATCAATTTTCGTTAAATGAAATTTTCCCGAGAAAATCACGTTCACCTCAAGATTTCCAATTTCTTTCACTGTTTTCATCAATTGAGGGATGATTAAGGCTTTTCCATCATCAAGAAAATTGCCGACGTCTTTGTAACCGAGGTTGAGCACCAATCCAGTTCTTATACGTCGCTTAAAAGCTGTCTCCGTATCATGCCACTCCACTTTATTCGATGCACCACCAGCACCGCTTCTTTGAAATTTTCTTGTCAGAGATATGAGCGCTGATATAGTCGTTTGAATTCGCATTTTTTGATAAACCGTAAGCGAATCATCTTCACGTAAAATATCACTCAACAGCGCTACATTTTCCTCCCCCGCCTTTATACACCGTTCTCTTTCACATGACTTATCATTGGCACGCGCTTGATTCATAAAATCTATCAGTTTTTCACATGTCACAATCGCTTGATCTGCAAGATGTTTCTTACGCTCAGCCATTTCGACAGAGACTGATCCAATATGATTAAACCGCAACTGAGCTTCCGCGAGGAATTTATCGATGATTATAGTTCCGCGGGAGAGGAGGGTCAAACGGGGAATGAGACAGAGAGAGAGAGAGAGAGAGAGAGAGAGAGAGAGAGAGACGTGCGGATGTTTACTTTAGCGAGACGCGCCGCAGACATATCAGATTACCTCTCGGAGAAGTTTTTTCCTATCAGCAGTCAACCCGATCGCAAAAATGGCTTGCCCCCCCCCCCCCCCCCCCCCCCTCATGGACCAACACCCCGCGGATGTTTACTTTTGCGCGACACGCCGGCGCCAGCATAAGAAGTTTTTTCTTATCAGCGGTCGAACGGTCAACCCGATGGTGCCAAATGACGTTGCCCCCCCCCCCCTCTTTTCGTGGAACTATTCTGTAAAATTGTGTTCTTAATATTGGGAGGTTGATATTTCAGCATCACAATAATTTATTTCGCGGGGGGGGGGGTCAAACGAGGTATAAGACAGAGAGACGTGCAATGATTCAACGAACACCCGCGGATGTTTACTTTCGCGAGACGCGCCGCAGACATATCAGATTACCCCTCAGAGAAGTTTTTTCCTATCAGCGGTCGAACAGTCAACCCGATCATGCCTACCAAATGCCTTCGCGTGGAGTAGCCCCCCCCCCCCCACTGCCCTCTTTTCATGAACCTCTCTTCATAAACCTCTTGTGAAAAAATCGTGTTCATCATAATTCGAATGAGCGTTTAATAATTTCACTATTAAATTAATATCCCGTATTCATATGAGAATCCTTATTTCTTTCATCAGTATTACGGTAATTCGCTCACACTTAATTTTCATCAATATTAAAAATTTTGCGAATCCAAAAAACATTTACTTCCCAGCAAGGGTAAATAATTGCTCGAAATTCTAACATCCTCCGTACAAAAACTTATAGATTTCTCTAACAATAAATATAAAGTGAGCTTGGAGGGGGGGGCTTACTGTGCGAGAGAGGTCGGGACATTGATCGTTTACGACGACTCCTCGCATCTCAAGCAGCTGGATATTTCAATGAAACCCATTATCGGAAAATTACGTGAAGCTGAAATTATTTATTAACGTCAGTTTGATACCGTCGAAGCTCAGTCTTGTGTCAACTATCAATATGAGCATAGATATGTTTGGTCGTCAGTTGATGAACAAGAGTTCCAATAGTAAAAACATTCGTGGACCTTCTGGTGATGGATTTAAACTTACCATCGATGGTCACTATGATATGAATAATCGAAGACTATGCAATGTAGCTGATCCAAAAGATGAAAACCATGCGATTTCCGCACGAATAATGCAAAATGCTATCCGTCAAGAAATTCGTGTTTTATATGAAATTACAACATCATTGCGAAGTTCCATTAATAATTATGATATAATAATCCAAGGGTTGGAGCAAACGTGCAATAATCAACTGAAGCAGCAACGTATTGACTTTGAAAAAGCACATGAACAGATACGGAACAATCTTCGGCTCATTGTTGATATGGAAGAGCAGCTGAGAACATTAAACAGATTCCATGGCAGCCTCGAAAATAGACATGAATGAGAAAAAAGCAACATTGGTTATGATTCCCATTAAAATTACATCGACACCGACAGCCTCATTTACCATATATCCAATCAAAACGTTTACGCGCAAATGAAGTTGGATATAAATAAATTTGACACATCCGATTATCCGATGGAAAACCGGTACGATATGCCGTTGGCAAACAAAAAAGTTTTGGGCCTAATGAAGGATGAAAATAATGGTAAAATTATGACCGAATTCGTGGGTCTTCGAGCAAAATTGCATTCTTACATCGTTATAGATAAGCCACCGAAAAATGTGAAAAAGCGTGCAAAGGGTATAAAAATGTCTGCGCTAAAAAAAATCACGTTTGATGATTTCAAAAAATGTTTGTTGCATCATGCTAATATAACGAGAACGCAACGCTTGATACGTAGTCGAAAGCATAGAGTTGAAACAATTGAACAGCAAAAATTAGCGTTGAGTTGGAATGACGACAAGAGAGTCTTGCAACTTGGTTGTACCGACACCTTGCCCTGGGGATATGAGAAGGATTAAACGGTCGGATGTGTAGAAAAATTTATCTTTTAGAAAATCGAAATGTAAAATATATTCAATAAAAAATCTTTTCATCCGTAACATGTATTTAGTTTTCTCTCTATCTTATACCTTCGTTGAACTCTCGCTCACACTCCCGCCCGCATGCTCGCTCTCTTTCTCTGTCTTATGCATTCGCTTAACTCTTGTCCTCTCTCACCGTCATTGGTAGCCAGGCGCTCATTCACTCGAGAGGGTAGAGAAAACCGTGTTGATAAATCGTTCTTATGTATTCAACTATCGAAATTCGTTTGGTGTTTAATCAATTGATGCTGAGGAGATTTTTCATACAGACAAAAATTGAATTATAAGATTACAAAATATATATGCAACATTTTCATGATGGTAAAAATAATTTTATCACTTTTTCCAACATTTTCATGTTTTGCGCATGGTAAAAAGATTTTTTTGCGATGATGGAGGAAAAACTTTAATTATACGATTTAATAAATTTTTTTATTCATGATGATTGAATCACTCGGGGAGTGGATAAGTTGAGAATCATCGTTGCTGCAGCCTGCTGTTGTAGTTGAATGAGAACCCGCATCAAATTTCATCTTCCGCGCTGATAGGCAGGCTCCATGCACAGCTTCGTTCGGTCATCGTTGTCATGTTTGCGAACAATGGCATAGGACCACAGGACGCGCCACCGACATATCAACAAATTTATCATGGGAAGTTTTTTTCTGGTCAACGGACCACCTCAATTTCGTTTTGAAAAACAATCATTTGGGTGAAAAAGATCTTTTCGTGTTAAAAGTAGATACCGTGAGAATTCGTTGTACACTCAGAGATTTTTGGAATTTTTTCGTTCAACGTTCATCGTTCAACGTTCGAACGTTCATCGTTCGTCGTTCAACGAAGAAATTTCGATGGTTCTCAAAAAAATATTTCTTTTATGAAAAATTTCGATGGTTTTTCAAAAAATCATATTAAAATTTATCTTATGCTCATCGTTGTCGTAAAATGCATGTTTTTCCAGCCTTCGCTCTCTTACAACCCATTCAGTCTGCTAGCTCGTGCTCTCCGTTCGCTCATCGTTGCGTTCTCTCTCCTTTGTTAACGCTCCAGCTTGCCCGCTCATCAACACGCTTGCCTTTGCGCTCTCTCTTTCTCCCCACGCGCCCCGCATGCTCGTTTAACTCTCGTCCTCTAAAAGATCTTTCCGTGTTAAAAGTAACACATAAGATACCACAAGAATACGTTAAGATTTTTTCATTCACCGTTCGAACGTTCATCGTTCGTCGTATAAAAGGCGTAAATTTCGATGGTTCTCAAAAAAATTTCGATGGTTGTTAAAAAAATTTCGATGGTTTTTCATGCGTAAATTTCGATGGTTAAATTTCGATGGTTCTCAAATTTCGATGGTTAAAAATTTCGATGGTTGAAAAATTTCGATGGTTGTTAAAAAAATTTCGATGGTTTTTCAGAAAATGCGTAAATTTCGATGGTTCTCAAAAAATGAGATTTCGATGGTTGTTAAAAAAATTTCGATGGTTCTCAAAAAATGAAAAATAAAATTTCTATGGTTGTTAAAAAATGAAAATTAAAATTTCGATGGTTTTTCAAAAAAAAAAGTGTGTTATTTAGGTTATTTAGGTTATTTAGGTTATTCGTAGGAGGAGGAAAATGCCGTTCTCCCGGGGGGGGGGGAGGCAAAACCTGAGTATTGAGCGGGATCGAGCAGCGGGTAAATCGATTGACAACGCCATCTACCGGATTGGCAGATAACGCCATCTGAGACTGCCGTCGGTAAGGAAGAACACTCAATTGAGCAGGATCGAGCAGCGGTAAATAGATTGACAACGCCATCTACCGGATTGGCAGATAACGCTATCTGAGGCTGCTTCCGGTAAATATTGAGCGGGATCGAGCAGTGGGTAAATCGATTAGCAGACAACGACCTCTACCGGATTGGCAGATAACGCTATCTGAGGCTGCTGTCGGTAAATATTGAGCGGGATCGAGCAGTGGGTAAATCGATTAGCAGACAACGCCCTCTACTGGATTTGCAGCGAGACTCAACGTTCAATCGGTGAAACAGAACGTGGTCTCAAACCCGCCTTAATATCCTTACGATCAATCTTCGAGGCCCCTAAATAACCTAAATAACCGGCACTGTCGGTAAAAGAGGGATCAGCCTCAGCCTCGGTACAAGAGGGATCAGCCTCAGCCCCACCGTTGGTCAAAGAGAAATCTACCTTACCGACCGTCTCACGGCAGGTCCCCGTGGTAAGTGGTCCAGAACCGGCCTCTCTAAAAACAGAACGTGATCTCAAACCCACCTCAATATCCTTACGATCAATCTTCGAAACCCCTAAATAACCTAAATAACCGGCACTATCGATAGCCTAAATAACCTGCACTGTCGGTCAAAGAGAGCTCAGCCGTCGGTACAAAAGGGATCAGCCTCAGCCTCACCGTTGGTCAAAGAGAAATCTACCTTACCGACCGTCGCAAGGCAGGTCACCGTGGTAAGTGGTCCAGAACCGGCCTCTCTAAAAACAGAACGTGATCTCAAACCCACCTTAATATCCTTACGATCAATCTTCGAGCCCCCTAAATAACCTAAATAACCGGCACTATCGATAGCCTAAATAACCTGCACTGTCGGTAAAAGAGAGCTCAGCCGTCGGTACAAAAGGGATCAGACACAAACCCACCGTTGGTCAAAGAGAAATCTACCTTACCGACCGTCGCAAGGCAGGTCACCGTGGTAAGTGGTCCAGAACCGGCCTTACTATACTACTCACACGAATGCCTCGTCCTTACGCACGAGTTCCGTGCGGGGTTTTGCAATGCTTGAAAAGTTTTTTATAAATTTCCGATAATATCCGGCCAACCCAAGGAAAGATTGTACTCCTTTAACGGTGGCTGGTGTCGGAAAATTTTTTACAGCAACGATTTTTTCGGGGTCTGCTTGTACGCCCTTTTCTGAAATTATGTGACCGAGGTAATGCGTTTCTTTTCGCATTAGTTGACATTTGCTCGGCTGTAGGGCCAATTTCGCTTCTCGCAGGCGTTGTAAAACTTCTGCGAGTCGACTGTTGTGCTCCTGCAGGGTCTTACCATCGATGACGATATCATCCAGGTAGACGTAGCATTTCATCCCGTCCAGTCCCGCTAGGACTGTATTCATCAGCCTTTGGAACGTCGGGGGAGCGTTTTTTAATCCGAAGGGCATTTGGTTGTATTCGAAATGCCCTTGCGGAGTCGAGAAGGCGGTTTTTTCTTTATCTCTCTTAGCCATTGGAATTTGATGAAATCCCGATGCAAGATCGAGAGTAGAAAAGTACTTTGCCCTTCCCAGCTGGTCCAATATTTCGTTAATATTAGGCAGCGGGTACGAGTCTCCGATGGTTGCTTCGTTTAGTTTACGAAATTCTACCAGGACTCGCATTCGTCGTTGCCCGTTGGCATCGGGTTTCTTTGCCACAACCAGCAGTGGCGCGTTCCATTGACTTTTGCTCGGTTGTATGATGCCGTCGGACAACATTTCTTCCGTTTGTCGTTCTACTTCTTTTTTATGAGCTTCGGGCAGGCGATACGAGTGTACTTTTGTCGGTAACGTACCTTCCTTCAGGAGGATGCAATGTTCAACTTTGTCTGTACACGAAAGCACGTCTCCCGGAAGGTGGAATATGTCCTCGAATTTTTGTATTATTTCTTCGAGCGACGATGATTCCTCGGCATTGAGGTGTGCGAGATCGAGTTCGCCTCGCAGTCGGTCGAGCCTCTCGACCCCTCTGCCCGCGCGCACCGTACCTACGCTGAGCGACTCGGTCGCGCTATCACCTAACGGCTCGAGTTGCACTACGGGTCCTAGTAGTGTGCGCTCGGTCGCTGGTATTTACTATGCTAACGGCACAGCTGTTCCCTCTCGGTGGCGTTACACAGGCACCGACGAGAATTTCATTTTCGACTTCGTATTTCTCCACGAAACCGATGGTCTTGCTCTTCGTTTTCCCGTGGACGATTGTTTCGCTCCGCGGGGGCAAAGTAACCCTCTCGGTTCCGTCTATCAGTGGCATGCTGTGTTCGTATAATTCCAGAACCTCGCCACCAAGAATATCGGCATGGTGTTTCCTTACGAAATCCATACCGAGGAGTCCGTTAACGCTCAACGGCACGTCGTCCTTGACGGCGTAAAACCAGTGTCGCACTGTGACCTCCGGTACTTCTAGGATGACCTCTGCTTTGCATACCGTGTGGATAGTCCTTCCCGATGCGCCCTTCAGGGTCACTTTTGTTTTTTCGATCGTCGTTTGGGGCAACAGGCAGTCTCGTCGGATGACGCAGCACTGAGCCCCGGTGTCGGCTTTCAGGGTGATTATTCCGCTGGCCAAACTCGGAGACTCAATGTCGAAGTCGTTGGCCGACAACTCTGACGGGATTGAGACTTGCATGATTTGCATTTCCCCCTCTTCCGAGGCGTCTGGTGTCGACTCTTGGTCGCTTATTGATACTAGATTGATCGATAGCGAGCCCAACGTTAGCTTTGTCGACGTGTCATCTTGCCCCGTCTTTTGTTGGTTGTTCTGGTAATTCTTCTTGTTGTTATTTTGCGACTGTTGACCGTTTCCGTTGTTTCTTTGGTTACCTTGCAGGTTGTTCTGTTGACCGTTTTGACGATTGTTCTGTTGACCTCCGTTTTTCTCGTCTGCAATTCGCTTTCGACAATCTCTCCTCAGATGGCCCTTTTTCTGGCAGTAATGGCACACTATGTCCACTTGATGGAGCGTTTTGTTCTGATCCGCGACGGGGAGGCTGTTTCGTCCGGATTGCTTCGGACAATTTCTCGCGTAGTGGCCTCCACTTCCGCAATGATAACAGGTTTTGTTGCCATTGCCGTTGTTATTGCCACCGTTATTGTAGCTCCGGCGTTGGTTGCCGTTGTTGCTGTCGTTGTTGTTGTTGTTATTATTATTGTTGTAACTACGGCGTTGGTTGGCTCCTTGCGCTCCTCCGTTCCCTTTCGGTAACATCATTTCGCTTATTTCGATGGCTCCGACTACGGCTTCGTGTAGCGTCGTAAAGTTTCGAGCACGCAGGATCGTTTGCACTTGGCCATGTAGTCCATTCTCGAAGTTGGCCTGTGCACTTCGTCGGGTGATGGTTTCGATCGTCCGCGCCTCCGCCGGGGTTGGTATTCCTTCACACAACTTTCCTATGAGGTCGACCGTCACCTGTTCTACCCTCGATGAGTACGTCGCGACACTTTCGCCCTGATTCTGTCGCAGGAAGTTGAACTCCAATTGTGGAGCTGCCAGTGACTTACGCTTTCCGTATAGCATCTGCAGCTCTGTCCTAAGTCCTTCATGGGTTTTGATATTTTTATGATTTAGGTCCTGCGACGGCCTGCCGGTAATATGGACCGATATGACGAATTCTACGGAGACTTCGTGGTCTTCGTATGGAACTCGATCGTGAGCAGTTTGGCAAGCGCGTAGAAATTGGTCTAATTCGTCAGGACCTTCTCCGGAAAATTTCGGGACCTGTTTCATTGCCATCCCGAGTTCCACGGTCCGTCGTTCGCCCGGGAATCCGGTTTGTCGGTGGTTCCACGGTCTCGATGTCCTCTCTTCCCATAGTCTTTCTTCCACTCGTTCTAATCGGTACCTTAATTCGGCATTTTGCTCTTCAAGGTCCCTAATTAATTCGTAGGGTTCGGCATTGACGCCCTGAAGCGTCTCAGCCAGGTTGCGTCGGGCTGATCTCGACGTGTCGCGGGCGCGTCGATGCATGTCGACGCTCACAGCGTCGCGAGACATTCGACCCGAATCCCTACTGTTATTGCCGTTGATTCTTCGCGTTTTCGGTATTGCCCCGAGATTGGGCGCGACTGGCCGTACGGTGGTGTTCGCTGGCGGAAGACCCGAGGCTTCATCACGGAGGCGAGAGATCTCCTCGTCGATCATGTCATCCGTGACACGACGTCGCGCCCGACGGCGCAGCTCTCGGTCAGAGTCGCTTGTCGCCAGGAAATCCGTACCGCGCCTCGCATTTACCTCAATCTGCCGGAAACTTTCCGACATCGCGGTCTGGCGAGCCTGGGGAAAGTGCCCCGCCGGTCACAGGGTGTTTAGCGCTTCGTTTGTGCGAAATGTGATGTCGCCAAGCGCAGCATCCAGCCCGGCCGCTGCCCCTACCGTTTGCCCGGGCAAGGTCGAGTCAAAGGAATGCGCGAGTCGCGGGTCATTTCTCTCGTTGTTTTCCATATTTTCTTTATTTAAAATTTTATCAAACTTCTATTTTACGTTTACCTAATCCACTACCTTTCGCCTGATTCGATTATTCCGTGTTTTTATTTGTTGAGAAAAATTTTTTTTAAATTTATTTTCCATCGTAAGTCAATAGAACGAAAATTTGTTGTTTTATTAATTCTTGCTGAATTTAATTCAATTTTGTTCGAAGCGTTTGTCAGGTACCACGCTGCGTGGGCTTTTCTCCCTCGCGTATTATTACAACGATTGCCGCGTAAACAGATTATCTTCTCTGTCACGGTTAATACCAATCCGAAATATTGTATTACAGATCTTTCTTTTACTAAATCTTCGCGGACATCGGAATAAATTATAAATTGGCTTTGATAGGTTTATATGATAATATTAGGTACTGCCACTAACAGGTGAATGATCCCTGATGATCCTTGAAACGGTGGGCCTTGATTCATTTCCGCTGCGTTTCCTTGAGCCCCCTGGTGTCCGGTTCGTCCTTGTCCTTGACCCTCCGACGTATGCTTCTTGGGCGGCTCGGCTATCTCGCTAGGGCAGGTATGTTTGCGCAATAGGAGAACCAGGCTGTACCGCGACGACTGCGTGTCGCGTAGAGCGCTGGATTTTCGCACACGACTCTGCACCGATTGCACTGTTTCGTCACAATGGTGTGGCCGCTGCACCCAGGTAAATTCTCGCGATGTGCACTTCCGGAATTTAACCCCGGGTCTCGTGCAGGCACTGTTGATTCACTATCACTGCACCGCACGACCAGGTAAAATGCCTCGACAGCTTTGGTGTCAGGATTTTGTCACTGGTACCCCACGCGCACCGCAAACACTGTTCTGATTCGGTGCCGTGTAACCGGATAAAAATTTAACGTTCACTTTTCGGAAAATTTCTTATCGCGGTTCTAATTTATCGCGGACTATGTCGATAGTTTATATCCCGATTCCGCCTTCCAGGCGAATTCCACGACGACTGCGTGTCGGGAACTTCGACGCTGGGGATACGTCGCGAGCGTAGACAAACTCGTCAAGCTCGGGTCCGCGTGGCTGTGTGAAGCCTTCCTTATTGAATGCGTATGGAATGGTTCGAAAACGCACTGATTGTAGAGTTATTATGGCAGATCCCACCGCTGCCACCAATGTTGTGTCCCCCGGATGGCCCGTGTCTCTTCGAATCTTCAGATTACGGGTCAGGAGGGATATGCCGGGATCTTTTGCCACAAATAAGTATTAACTCATAAAATACAGACACGCTTTGAATTTATTATGGTTTTAGGGTTTTTTACACAGCAGTTGTTATTCTCAATGACTCGGATTAACACTTTATTATCGCGGTGCGACGTATCACGTTTACCGCGCCGCGGGTTTCTATTAGATATTTCTATTCACGCTTTTACAAAGTATCGACGAGGAAATTCTATCGCGGCACGGGAGTCTGATGATCAGAGGACCGTTCGAATTGATCTTTCGTTTAAGACTGACTTTTCGATGGTGAGCTTTCGGTTCCTCGAGGCTCGTCGTCGAAAAGCTGATTTTGCAATTTTGTGGTCTGACTGTTCCCAGCCAATCGCATGATTCTTTGTCAGCACTGTCATGGCACGGTCTTTCGGAATGAATTCTATTGTTGTGACGGAAATCCGTATTTCCGTTGCTTCGCGTAAGCGGTTTCGTTTTATTTTATTCTTTCTAATTTTATCATTTAGCTGTCTGCAAAGGAAGTATCGTGTCTCCTTTCATATCGCCTGACTTGGAGTCAGCGATGTTTGATCGTGAAAAACAATTATATCGTGGGAAACATATAATTGTTTCGTGAATTTATTTTTTTATAAATTTTTAATGACAAAATGTACTTGAAAATTGCGGGGCACAACACTTCTCTTCTGATTCTTCATCTAGGGGATCGAAGGAATATCTTCAAAAAATTAAATTTTGTGTTTAAATTCAGCGATATAAAAACCTCTGGTGACTGCGTTTTATTGAAATCTACTCATTTTTATAATTTCGATCCACCATAATGGATCCACCAGTTGGAATTTTAAAATTTTGACATCATATTCGGATTTAGCGGTGCACAAAATTTACAGGTACCAGGTTCCATGAAAATGCATCTATTTTTGCGATTTTTATTCGCAATAAGAGATTCATTTTGTATTTTTAACTCCCGGCTGAAAACGGGAATTATGTGTCTCGTCGGTATGGCGTGAAGATAGCCGCAATCCGTTTTCATATTGTACTGTTCAAACGGCTGATTTTCTTTCCAATAGCTTTTGACACATCGGTTCTGTCACATACATTGTTATTGTATCATCATATTAACTACTTGCGCTGGAAAGACGTGCCACGCACGTTGTAATGCTTTTGTCACAGAATCGCCAACGACGTGATATGTACGTCGTCATGATGACTCCCAGCGAGTTACACTGGACCCTTGGGACCCTTCTGGTCCACGCGTCGGTGAATCTTTTGCCATCGCAAGTGGTTAATGATTGGTTATAAACTCGTAGTGATAATAAATGTTAAAAAGGTGACCATTTCGAACGTTTTTGAATAACGATGATCCTGTCGTTTTCGCTTATTCCGTATCGTCTGCTCCAGCAGGGCCGACGGAATACATTTTCTCCGGGTAAGTAGTTGTCAGTGGCTGACGGGGCGATGCGGCCGGGGTTCCGTGAGGGTGACGACCCACCGTATCCCCCTCTTGCGCCAGCCGTGGCTTTGAAAGAGCGGGTGCACCAGTGCATACGTTTGGTACAGTCGTAAATGTGTATACTCAACCGTGCGAAAACAACGCATCTACTCTGGTTATTTATCTTTCGGTATGTATTACTTTGATTCATCTCGGCGGGAAAATTTTGCAATAATGGCCGATCCAAAATTAATTATCGAGTGATTATTTTGTTGCCTTTGTTTTTTTCTTCGGTAATAATAATTTGCGCAAGTGAACGGTAAGCATAACCGCACAAATATCAACATAAAATAGGTAACGGGATAAATAATCAAACGACTATAGGAATACATGTTTCTCTGAAAAAAGAATAAGAGAAATAATAATGCCAATAATCAACTACTTGTTTAATAAATATATTAATATTTTCTTAATTGAGTATATATTAACAATGATAGGTGTGCCCAGCAATTAATCCTCAGCACTGCTCGTGTTTAGTGAGACAAATATTCAAACGTTTGTGGATAGGACGTGAAAGAAAAAAAAATAATAAACGAGGGAATAATAGTCCAGTAGGCATCAATAAATAAACAATCAAATAACTATATGATCACATTTTTCATTCGAGAAGAAAAGAAATGATGATATCAATAATCATCTGATAAATTGATATTGATAAATCTAATAATATTTTGTCAACCAAGAGTATATTGACGATGATCATTGCATCTAACGGTTGATCCTACGGACTGTTTGTAATTGATGAGACGATCAACCAAATATGTATCGATAGAATATAAAAAGAAAGAAAAAGATTAAATCAGGATTTAATAGAAAAAAATGCTTTCAATTGAAATGTAGCATGTATATTGCGCCGACCGCAGATTTGTTGACATGTGTATTTGTTATTAGTAACGATTGCATAGATGGCGCATAAGTTCAGTGACTCTACCTTATGTCGATAAAGAAGATCTCGATACAGACAGGAGAGTTTTTCCCTTCCCTCTCTCTTATATATACTCATGTTCTTCGCTTGTACGTTTTTCGGGGCACGTTATTAAAAGGTGCAATCGGTTAATATCGGTGTAACCATTTACGAATATAATAAAACGACTACGAATAATTCACATAAAGTAAACGTGCTAATCATTCGTAATTTACTTTTGAATCGAATCCCTGAGGAAGGTGCTGAAAAAGGAACAAAATAATAACAGGTTATGGGCCCAGATTATGTCTGGACCTCCAAATAAAGATTTAAGTACTGAACATTTTCAGCCTGACGATTCGGTGATAATATTGTCGCCCACACAATCGTCAAAACGAAATAGAAATTCCAAGGTTCTGGATTCAATCAGCGACGAGCACGAGGAAAGCGACGAGCACGAGGAATCCGACGAGCACGAGGTTAGGGTCGAACACGACGATTGTGACGAACAAGAGATGGCCGAAGGAGGCAAATACGGACAAATTCATCGATTCAATGGTAAGAATGATCAACTCTGGAAGCGTCAAATGGATATATATATGCCTGAAAATAAGCTGAAGAAATATATTGAAGAAGATCCTCCCGCCTCCATGACCGAAGCCCAGGAATCCGCGTGGCAGCGAAAAGATATAGAAGCGCAGGCTTTCTTAATGAGAGGTTTGGAATTGGACCAATTAAGGTATGTAACAGATTGTAAAACTGCTTCACAGATGTGGTCGAGGCTTCGTACGGTGCACGCCGAGAAAAGTGACCAATCGGTGCAGGTATTGCTGGATCAGTTCATCAATTGTCGGATGGACGATAAGCTCGGAATGGCTGATCATGTTGCGAAGATAGTTGCTCTCTCGCAGCGACTCAAAGATATGGATATGAAGCAAGAGGAAGCTGTAGTGATAACAAAAATTCTCACAAGCCTCCCTCCAAAGTTCGACAATGTGAGAACGGCGTGGTACGCTGTGCCACAAGCGGACCAGAATCTGGAAAAACTCACGGATCATCTCGTTGATGCGGAATCTCTGCTGAAGATGCGGGGAAAACTCAATTCCGGATCTAAGGAGGAAAAGGGAGAGACGTACTTTGCAAAAAGTAAAACTAACTCATGAAGCGACTCCAAGGATCAATCGAAAAGGCCAGGAAAATGCAATTTCTGCGGAAAGCCAGGTCACTGGGCACGCGAGTGTTTCAAGAAAAAGAAGAAACAAACGAAGAATGATTCTGGTCAAAAGGGTCAGTATCTGTCTGCCGAGAGTGGATCACACGCGTGCACGTGTCACAACAGCTCCAAATCGGATTTAGGAGAAACATTCGTAGTCAAAGACGAAAAGTCATTACTCGCTGAAGAAGATAACTTGTGGTTTGCGGATTCAGGTGCTACGCAGCACATGATATTCCGTAAAGATTGGTTCGAGAGGCTCGTACCGTATGCAGATGGTCAGTTTCCTGTCAAAGTTGGAGATGGAGGATGTCTGTACGCGAGAGGACGAGGTAAAATCGAGGTTGAGGCGCAGAACTCCCGAGGTGAGTGGATAAAACACACAATTAGCGACGCACTCTACGTTCCCGATATAAGGAAAAATCTCTTATCCGTTGGAAGCTCAACTGCAAAAGGGATGAGAGTAACCTTTCTTGAAGGAGGTGAATTTGTCCAATTCATGAAGAGAGGAAATCTAGTTGTCTCGGGCAAACGTGAAAATAACTTATACAAACTAGATTTCAGAACGAACACGACAGCTGAGGCAAATTTTGCAGCTGCGGCATCACTAAGAACCTGGCACGAACGCTTGGGTCACGTAAAATTTCAGATTCTCAAGAACATGGTGTCAACAAAAACAGTAGAGGGACTCGAGGTCAAGCCTGATGAATCGGAGGACCAGTTTTGCGAAGGATGTGTTTCGGGGAAGCAACATCGTATGCCGTTTCCGAAGGATGGAGTGCGACGAGCGCACGAGCCGGGTGAATTGCTTCACGTGGATTTATGCGGGAAAATGAGCACACCGTCAATCGGAGGAGCGAATTATTTGTTACACTTCAAAGACGACAAATCAAGGTATTGTTCCGTCTATTTTCTCAAAGATAAAGCGGAAGTACTAGGTCGTTTGAAGGAATTTTATGCTGAAGTTCGTGCCGATGGCCATGAAATTAAGAGGCTGAGATCGGATTGCAGAACTGAAATTTATAATCAAGCTGTCAAACAATTCCTCTTATCAAAAGGAATAAAACAGGAGCTTTCTACTCCAAGAGCGCCTGAACAAAATGGATACATCGAGAGACAGCACCGAACGATCGTGGAGTCAGCGAAGTCGATGCTGCACGCACGCCATCTGCCGCTATATCTTTGGGGAGAAGCAACGAACACCGCAGTTTACCTGAAAAACAGAGCGGCAACGAATACCTTAAAAGGAGCAACGCCATATCAGCTGTGGTTTGAACGAAAACCACAAGTCGCACACCTACGGATCTTTGGGAGCGACTCCTATGCACACATTCCCAAAGAGCAACGCACAAAATACGGAGCAAACTCGGAAAAACACGTCATGGTTGGATACAGCGATGGCTGTAAAGCGTATCGTCTATATGATCCACAGGACAGAAAAACAGTCATACGAAGAGATGTGATATTTCACGAAACAAAATTGAAAAACGGTGACTACGATCCTGCATCCGCTGAGCCGAACGGGAGTGTACAAACCAGAAACGAAGTTGAAAAGAAAAATTCTCGAGCGACAGATTTACGCAGCCCTTACTTCACAAGAAGCAAGGCAAGAATTGGCTGTGAAGAAACGGATTATGCCGAAGCATTCATAGGAATGGCAGACCCCGCGACGTTGAAAGAAGCACTTGAATCCGAAGACGCTGAAGAATGGCGTCAGGCTGTTGAGGAGGAGCTTCATTCGTTAGCCGAAAACGACACGTGGAAACTCGTGCCGAGACCAGAAGGAAACGTACGCGTGACTTCCAATAACTGGGTGCTGAAAAGAAAGTACAAGGCCGATGGAACAATCGAAAAATATAAGTCAAGACTCGTTGTGAGAGGATTTTCACAAAGCTACGGTGTAGATTACACTGAGACATACTCGCCTGTCGTAAAATATGGATCGCTGCGTACTATTCTAACGCTGGCTGCAACGCGGGGTACACATATCGTACAATTTGACGTCAAGACTGCATTTTTGTATGGAAACTTGGAGGAACGCATTTACATGGCGCAGCCAGGGGGATTTGAAAACGATAACCGAGTCTGCATGCTTCAAATGGGTCTGTATGGCCTGGAACAGGCCAGTCGACAATGGTACCGGAGAATAACTGATTTCTTCACGGATTATGGGTTGACACAGTCAAAAACGGATCATTGCATCTATACCATGAAAGATAAACAGCTGTATTTAGCCCTCTACGTAGATGATGGAATTGCACCAGTTCCTTATCGCGAGGCAATAGGATCTATCATGTATCTGATTATAGCGACACGTCCAGATTTAGCCTTCGCGATTAGCGTGCTCAGCCAATTCGCAGAAAAGCCGACACAAACGCACTGGAACGGAGTAAAAAGGTGGTTTAGATATGTAAAAGGTACAATGAGCCTCGGCTTGATGTACAAATCGGAAGGTCCACAAGGCAACAATAATCGGCTATTGCGACTCAGATTGGGCTGGGGACTTAGATAAAAGACGGAGCACTACGGGATGGTTATATACTCTCAACGGACCTGTGGCCTGGAGCTCAAGAAAACAAAACACTGTCGCCACTTCAGCGACAGAAGCAGAGTTTATGGCTTTATGCTCGGCGACGAAATCAGCTGTTTGGCTGAGAGGCTTGGCTTCTGAGCTAAAACATAATCAGGTCAGAGCTACAAAAATTTTTTGTGACAACCAAGCTGCCATAACCCTTGTTAAGACCCCCGAATCTTCGAAAAGAGCAAAACATATAGACATCCAATACTATTATACTTGCGAAAAACAGTTGAATGGCGAAATAGATGTTAATTACATTTGCACTGATGACCAACTTGCAGACCCGTTAACGAAAGCTCTTCCCAGAGACAAACTTCAGAAACTACGATCGCTGAGCGGAATCGTGAGATGCGAGTAAATTAAAAATAAAAAAAAACGAAAAAAAATTTTTGATTTATGATTTTATTTTATTTTTAAGCTTTTCAGTGGAAGCGTTATTTTGTTGTATAGACGAATGGAAGTGTGAAACATATGGACTTGTTCCATTCGATCGAGTGGGAGTGTTATTAGTAACGATCGCATAGATGGCGCATAAGTTCAGTGACTCTACCTTATGTCGATAAAGAAAATCTCGATACAGACAGGAGAGTTTTCCCCTTCCCTCTCTCTCATATATACTCATGTAGGACTACGCAAGACACACGCTGCGTCTTCTTGTTCTTCGCTTGTACGTTTTTCGCCGCACGTTATTAAAAGGTGCAATCGGTTAATATCGGTGTAATCATTTACGAATATAATAAAACGACTACGAATAATTCACATGAAGTGAACGTGCTAATCATTCGTCATTTACTTTTGAATCAAATCCCTGAGGGAGGTGCTGAAAAAGGAACAAAATAATAACAGTATTTTTCTCTGCTTTCCATCTTTCGTTGACATTATATTTTTTATCCGTCCGCTTATCATGCTTTACTATTTTTAATCCGCCGATAAAACTTTCAACTAAGCGGTTAAAATTGTTTGTCATTACCGGCTAATTGTTTTCCTCAAAAGAGTCTAGTTGAAACTATGATTCACTAGTTGACGAGTTGATTATTCTCCTTACAAAAGTCTCAAACGACATGGGTTACTTCAGTATAAGAATGTATGACATCTAAAGGCGATGTCCAGTCAAGTTCTGCATTGTCTGGAATTTTTTTTTTTTAAAGGAATTTCAGTTAATAGTAATCTTTTCATTTAATATTCTAATCCTCTCCATTATTTTTATTGCTCCTCATGCTCCTCATTATGGTGCCAAATATTGTTCTTCCCAATCATAGAAAGATCCTTTTCACAGTAGCAGGCATTCAGTTAGACTTCTCCCGCTGAGGACCATAATAATCGGCGACTACCTGGTAGAACAACTACTGATATGAGCCGACATCAACAACAACCAAGAACGTTGACACAAACCCACGATGTGCCCATCAGCTGTGCCAAAAAAGCAGCATGTGCTAAAGCTCATCAAGATTTATAAATATCTTAATCCATTGCATTTTATGATAATAAGAAATTGATTTAATATAAAATATCTTTTGCAGCATTGTCTTTCGTCCTCGCTGCTGTAAGTATCTTAATAACTTAAGCCGTGAATTCAATTTTCTAGCCCCCTTGCGTCTCGATAAAAACATTTGTCCGAGGGATACAAAAATAAATATTAAAACAGGAAAAAATTTATCAGTAAAAATTGAGCTAACTTATCATCACTCTTCCGCAAAACTTGTCGAGAAATCGCAATCTTGATTGTGTCACTCGCTTCAGAAATTTTTCACCGACAAGGATATTTTTATTTTCCATCTGGGTTGAAAACAGAAAAAAAATAAAGTTTAAATCTTGTAAACGTCCCGGCTGCGGAAGTTAAATTATATAATCAATGAATTTGAAAAGTATAAAATAAAGCGAATAGAATTTTTTTTTTCAAACTCCCGGCTGCAAGAGTTGTTTTGCATGGTAAATTGTCTTACATAAAAATTTAACAGGGATGAAATCATTCTTGACATTATGTGAGTTCATTAATAGTTTTAATTATGACCGTTTATTTCTATGAATTCTTCATGATTCTTATGGAGCCTCCAATTCAGTCGGAAGACGTTTTCTACCGTTTCGTCAAACATCTATATTCCATCTTATCTCACTGTTCAATAAATCACGTCTCACGAATGAATTAAAGGCTTCATAAGAATCATGAAGAATTCATAAAAATAAACGGTCATAGTTGAAACAATTAAAGAACTCAGATAATGTCTTTAGGACCTAAGAATAATTTCATCCTTTTACGATTTTTGTAGAAGACAATTTATTATGCAAAACAATTCCTGCAGCCGGGAGTTTGTTCAAATTTTTTAAGGCCAGCTTACTCCAAAAAACGTAATTTTTTTCAATACATTTTATTTATAGTACAAAACATGTTGAGTAATCAATTATTTTACATATGAAAGCACATATATGAAATTACTTGAAAATTTTTTTTTTTTTTTTTTTCAAAATGGCGGTCCTGAAAATGGCTGCTAAAACTCATCTGATTCGTTGATGGATGACATCATTTCTTGGAAAAGAATTATCTGAAAGCAAAAAACAAAACGGTTCCATGTTCTGTATCGAATTGGCTATGGCCTTAAGCAGAATGAAACATTTCCAATGAAAAAAACAAAATGGCGGACTTTAAAATTTTTTAAACCCTTTTTTTTCACTTTTAATTGTTTATAACTTTTTTAAATAATAATGAATATTTCTGGTTCTGCTTGAGGCCATAGCCAGACATCTAAAGAGTAAAATGCCGTTTGGTTCTAATCGATAAGTGCAATAGTTTTGAAATGAGAGTGTCATTCATGCGAAAAAATGTGGTTCGGAGAAAAATCAGTTCAAAGTTTTTATTCGTGAAAAATCGTAAAAAAAGTGAATTTTACTCACATATCCATATCACATATCCAACGAAAATTTCACTAGTACTGCCGTATATTATATACGAAGGACGCTCTCTAACTGTAAAGGACAGAATATTTTCGAGAAATAGAAGGGAACAAAACAATAAGACGATCCGAAGGCACGCAGCAGCTGCCGCTACCGAAGGCGTTCGAGCGGCCGGATTTACCGCAGCGCTCCTCACTCTTTTATACCTGCTTCTCGGTCTTGCTGACCTTCGGGACTAATTCTACATTATTTCTACGAGTATACAGTAGCAATTTTCAAAAAAAAATTTCGATTATTTCAAAATTGTTTGGAGTAAGCTGGCCTTAAGGGGTTACATACACTTGTAATTTTCAAAAAATCGTTTTATCATCAAATCGAATTATTAGAAGCTGCCAACGATGCGAACGGATTATTATATGGCCCTGGAATAGATGACTCCATGTAAGTTGAAAAAAAACGAAATTTACCACATGTAAAACGCTTTTGAAAATTTAAACGCGTTTTTCTCAAAACTACGTTTTCAAAATCGGTGATCAAGATTTCTCGAAAACGGCTGAACCGATCAGTCTCAAATTTTAACACAACCTTTTTAACTAGATTTTTTAGTAATTAATCGAAGATTTTTTTTCTCCGATAAATATTTTCCATTTTATAAACAATTTAAGGCTTAAATTTTCGTTTAAAATCGAGTCTTTTATTTTGAGAAGTCGCCATTTTGTCAAAAATTATTTTTTCGCTAATACCTTCGATTAAATACTAGATAATGTATTATATTAACGAAATTTATTTGGTTTTTTCATTTCAGATAATCCGGTCCAGAGATATCGTGATCACCGCAAAATTGGTTTTTTTTGCGGAGCTCTAGGAGATCGGCGATAGCAACATTCGCGATGATTATTTTTAC
Source organism: Sussaba pulchella (assembly GCA_963971145.1). Classification (NCBI taxonomy): domain Eukaryota; kingdom Metazoa; phylum Arthropoda; class Insecta; order Hymenoptera; family Ichneumonidae; genus Sussaba; species Sussaba pulchella. The sequence continues at coordinate 71,680 of CAXAQZ010000757.1, forward strand.
AAATAAAAAATATGTAAATATATTATAAGGTTATTATAATATGTACACCAATTTTCAAATTAATAAATTGAATAGTCTGCGCGAAAAAAATTCTTGAAAATCCGTCTTTTTAAAGCCTTCTAACTGTATGTAACCCCTTAATTGGTTTTATGAACATTTCGATTTCATATTTAAATTCAGCGCAAAAAATAACTTTAAGATGATGAGTTTCGCGGTGATCGAATAACTTTTTTTTAGGCCATTACGAGCCAATTCTGTGTCAGCAGCTCATAGACGCGTAGCACAGTCGAGGAGTCAAATAGGATATTCCAAGCAGTAGGAGAACGGGGGTTAGCCCCGGCCAGTTTTCTATTGTTATAATTATGCCGAAAATTAAGAGTGGAGTAATAATCGGAACCGCACAAATATTATTTCGAAGATAATTTTAATAGAATATCGTACACAAAAAAAAAATTATCAGAAACTTAAAAAAAAATTATTTCAAACTTTGGCTTGAATTCGGCCTTTCCAGAAACGGGGCGGGTAGCTCCGCCCACCATGATATTTAGAGTTGGAATCGATTTTTGGCGACACAAACGTCACATGTATACTACAAATCGCCTGGATTTATATTAACACATGCCTCATGAGCCCAGTCTTGACATGCTTGGCATTGGATCCAGTCTTCGTCAAATATTTCGCCACAAAAGATGCATTCGGTATCGTTTTTGTTTAACGCGATTTGGATCCAGCTTTTTCTTTTGTGAGGTTCTTCTTTTTTTTCATCGCGATCTTCGGTTCTTTTCTTTTTGGAGGCATGAGACGATTATCCAAATCTTTAATATGCTCAATAAGCTGTCTTTCGTATTCAGCAGTGAATGTTTGCTGAAGACGTCCGAGTTCTGGCTCAAGACTAATCGAATGACCTTGTTTCATGGCCTTAACATGTTCCTGTAATGTGGTGCGAGGAATCTTGTATCGTTCTGCGGCAGCTCTCTCAGAAGACTTACGTCCAAGAACTTCTTTTATTGCTCTTTTCATGTTTTCTTCGCTCCAATTTCCTCGGTTTGTGGTTCTCCCCTAGAGACTCAGAGATTTTGACGCCCACCTACGAAAACAAAGGACAGGTAGTTGCAGTAAACCTTTTTTTATAAATTTTCGACAAGAAATAGGCCTTCGAATGAATGGCCGGCGCTACCCGCCAAAGTGGTGGCTGGAGCTACCCGATTCGATTTTGAGCAAAATCATGGCTTTAGCACTAAAATAAATGTTAAATTTTCCAAACGGAAAAAAATATGTATGATATAATGATTATACTAAATATTGGCCAGTTAAAAAATATAATTACTTACGTTTTTCCAACGGTGTACTTTTCTCTACGTTGAGCAGAACGTGATCGAGTCTCACACAAATCAGTATTGACTATTTCACGACCGAAATCAAAGACAAGTCAAGCTAGTCGCACGATTCTCGTAGGACACAAAAGAACACAGGAAAATGAAAACATTGATAGTAAACACGAAGCGAGCATACATCTTAGACATGGCCGTGGCTACCCGCTGGCCGGGGCTACCCCCCTCTCCCCTATTTATTGATATATGTCATTGATATAAGTAGCAGTATGAGATTTGCCAACAGCGGTGACGAAAAAAGAGAAATGAAAATTTGTTGTTCCTAAACGAAACAAACGGCGAGAACCTCACACCATAGTACACTCGGGACTCTGTACCGTACAGTGTTCCTAGTACAATTTCCATTTCATTCCACTATTTTGCGCCACTTCAAAAAATAGAAATTTAATCATGCAATAAACTACATCTCAAAAAATATTGACGAAAAAATAGCGGGTGTCTCTGTAGGACATAACATTAAAATTTGTTTTTAAAAAATTTAAAAAAAAAAAACCTTTTTTTCGTGGTTTGAATATATTTTTTGAAATTTTCATTGAATTTGTCTATAGACATGCATAACACATTATTTTCATCAAAATCGGTCGAGTCGTTTTCGGAAAAAAGAATTTGTGTCCTTATTTCCCCTCCACAACTCCTAGAGACATACGTTTTCAAGGTTGAGACTAGGAGGAATTTTCTGTCCTTTCCATCGATACGTAGGGAGGTGGATTTCACATGTTTGACCGGCTAGGCTTTTTAAACAAAAATTATAAAGCTGAGGCCTTATGACTTTCGAATTTTTACTTTACTTGTACTATGAGACCTTCGAGCCAAATTCTAAGATTCCAGGTCAACGGGAAATATTCTGTACATTTTTATGATTAACTAGCTTTTACCCGCAACTTCGTCCGCGTAGATTCTGGTTTTAAACCGGCGACCCGACCTTCACCCTCACTCTCCGTTGACTCCCATCAAACGACAATACGAAAACAATAATGAAGAGACAGTATACGAAGATCCACACGAAGATGAGACGCGAAGAATACGATTTTCCATACAAACGTTTACACCCCATTTCACTCCCTCAGGATTTCGTTTTCGAAAAATCTTTTCTGAGTGAGCACCTACTGTGTGACCGAACCTCAATAGAAGATTTAAATTCTGCATCTATTCCCGTCCCCGAGATACAGTAACAATGGTCACAAGCGCCCACACCCCATTCCACCCCCTCAGGGGTCGATTTTCCAAAATCCGTTCTAAGTGGGCCTCTACACCCTGTAAAAAATATATGTTCCACATTTTATGTTTTCATCTTCAGTGGTTTAGGTTGTGCGTTGTCCGTCAGTCAGTCAGTCAGTCAGTCGAGGAACATTTTCATATGTATAGATAGATTTTAGATAGAATAGATACATAAATTTTGAGTTTTGTAAAGAATTATCGACGGAAATTGCAATTGGATCTCAAAAGTCTGCACGCTATTTCAAGCGGTTTTCAAAGAGCTATAAAATGAAACGTACGGGATCAACATAGGTATAAAATTCACGGAGCTATGATTTTTTGATAGAAACTTCACGTTCTTCCCATGTTAATCCAATGTTAGTGGTTAATTTTCTAAAAATTCTTTTTTCATAAGCACCTACTGTGTGACCTGAACCTCGATGCAAAATTTGAACTCTCTATCTATTGCCATTCGAAAGATATACAGGAACAATGGTTACAAACGCCCACACCCCATTTCACCACCTTAGGGGTTGATTTTCGGAACATTTTTTTTCTAATAAGCGCCTACTGTGTGACCCGAACCTCCATGCAAAATTTAAACTCTCTATCTGTTGCTGTTCCAGAGATACAGTAACATTAGTTGAGTACTCCCACACCCCATTCGAACCCCTTAGTGGTTGATTTTCGAAAAATTCTTTTTAGCAAGCACCTACTGTGTGACCCGAACCTCCATGCAGAATTTTAACTCTTTATCTATTGCTGTTCCAGAGATCCAGTAACAATGATTACAAATGCTCACACCCCATCCCACCCCCTTAGGGGTTGATCTTCGGAAGATTCTTCATTAATAAGCCCCTACTGTATGACTTGGACCTTCATGCAAAATTTCAACGCTCTATCTCTTGCCGTTCCAAAGATACAGTAACATTGGTTACAAACACCCACACCCCATTCCACCCCCTTAGGGGTTGATTTTCGGAAAATTATTTTTTAGCAACCTTCACGGGCGTGCACACAACAACTCACCAAAGTTTTATCGCAATCGGATCGATGGTATAGGAGGCAATCGAGGACATACATATAAGCCTCCATTTTTATATATGGGGTATTCCTGGGAATTTCGGCAACTTCGGACAGTTTGGTCAACATTTTTGCCCCCCAATTTTTTCCATTAATATGTGTTGAAAATAAAGAGACACGTATCTCGGCGTTTTTCATTTTGAGCCCCCACTTTTGAAATACGTTCAAATGAAGTTTTTGAAGTATTGACCACATTCGATCATTCAAATCGATATATCTCAGCAACGGTTCGTGATAACTCGAAAAACCACGGGTCTTTTTTTTCGTTTTATGAACGCTCCATACAATGAAAACATTTACGATTATGTTGCACAAATTCAACAATAAGTTATAAACAATTCAAAATAAAAAATAAAATAAAACAAAAAACGCACTTTTAATTTTTGAAATGTATTTTTTTTTTTAATTCCTTGAACAAATACAAAAATTTAGCCATCTTAAACTTTTTGGACCGACGCTTTGTTCGGGAGTTATACATTTTTTTGTCACAAAAAACCCGTGAATTTACGTATTTTATTAGTAAAAATTTGCATAAAAAAAAGTACCCTTAATTATTGAAATCTGTTTTTTTTCTAATTCCTTTGACGAAAAGAAACATTTTGAGACCTGGCCCGACTTGGGCCGACGTTTCGTTCGAAAGTTATAGCTTTTTTTCTTAACAACCGGGTGAAAGATTACAGGTTTTTTGTGACAAAAAATCTATAACTCCCGAACGAAGCGTCGGCCCAAAAAGTTCGAGGTGGCTAAATTTTCGTTTTTGTTCAAGGAATTAAAAAAAAAATATATTTCAAAAATTAAAAGTGCGTTTTTTGTTTTATTTCATTTTTAATTTTGAATTGTTTATAACTTATTGTTGAACTTGTGCAACATAATCGTTAATGTTTTCATTGTATAGAGCGTTCAAAAACGAATAAAAAGACCCGTGGTTTTTCGAGTTATCACTAACTGTTGCTGAGATATATCGATTTGAATGATCGAATGTCGTCAATACTTCAAAAACTTCATTTGACCGTATTTCAAAAGTGGGGGCTCAAAATAAAGAACGCCGAAATACGTGTCTCTGTATTTTCAACACATATTAATTGAAAAAATTGGGGGGCAACAATTTTGACCCAACTGTCCGAAGTTGCCGAAATTCCCAGGAATACCCCATATAGATATCCCCCATATATAGATAGATAAGTGGAAAACGATACACAATGACTTTCATAGAATCGGAAATTTATGATTGTTTCCATTGCTTGTGCGATGAAACCTTTCTCACGAAATCGTGGGGTCGGAATGACGTCGGCCAGACGTAAGAAAAATAATATTTCGAATATTTATATCACATATTTTTAGCGTCCGTCGCTGATATCTCGGTGGGCATCGCTAATTAGCCAGCAGCAGTCACGGCAGCCCCGCAAGCGCTACAGAAGCCTTTCGGCAAACAGTGCTCGCTACTGTCTTCGATGCTGCCCGGTTTCTACGGGATTATAATCAAGATGGAGGCGCAAACCCGTTCGAGGTGGTCCATTGCGAAACTAATTGCCACGGCTGATTTATACCCGCGACATACGCACCCGGGCGCTTGAGTAGCACAGTGGCTTCGTTCTCCAACCATCGCATTTCTACCTGGTTATCAGCGCATCAAAGTCTTTTCGGATACTCGCGGAAACCATTTGCCCCCTCCCCCTGCCCCCGATTATCGCGAACCTCTGTCGAGCCCGGGTTTAGATAACCGAATTTATACAACCTCGCGATAGGTCAGCGCGGAAACTTGGCAACGTTGAACATACGCCGGAACGTTTGCAATTGAAATTGTTTTCGAAAATTTTGAGCATGATGTGAAATATATGAGTCGTTCTTTAAAAACCCGACACACTCGTGGACCTCATAGGGCTCGATCGCCTTGTAACTTTGATATTTATTTATGTATGTCAAACAGACGACACTCAATTTTTTTCAGATTTTTCAAATGACATTCATGTCCTATAAAGGTCATTGAACTTTTGGCATTTTTTCAAATTTTAACTTATAAATGAATTTTTTCTGCATATCGACGTGGAAAAGAAAATTCCGGACAGAATAGTTTTTTTCGTAAGAAATCCTCAGCTTTTCAATGAAAATATTGTCGATCCAATTCGTTTTCAGAAAAACACTGAAAAATGCGAAAACAAATTGAAAGTTGTTTTTCGGGACAAGCCTTAAGGTTAAGATCAATGAAAATATTTTTTTCGGATTCCTTGGGGTGTTTTACCTGTTTAGTAAAGTTTTTAAACTGGGGTAAGCGACTGGGTCACTGCAGCAATAGTTTTGGTAAAAAAACGAGAATGACAAAAGAAGCAAAAATCTCTTTATTTGTACAATAATGTGTATATGTGTATGGCTGGTGTGTGACTGGTGTATGGCAGAGCTATAACCGAACTCATACAAAAATAGAAACACTCTTGACGAAAATGCGAGAGAAGAACAATAGTTTTGTTCAATGCTCTCTAATATCATATCTAGATATTACAATACTATCGAAATAAATAGACAGCGGCTGCAAAAAGAATTGACGATGTAATTTGAAAACATATAACGAGGCATACGGAGTATAGTAATATAAACGGTTTGACATACGAAATAATAGTATCAGCTGTCGTTGACGTTACTAAGTGAACACTGGCGACTGTCAATTAAGGTTCTTTCCCTTGTTTCGTTTTCTCTCTTTTCAAGTATTTTTTTGATATGCTCACGCTGTTAAGAAACATATTGAAAATTCCTTTTCCCACGTGAAATTGTCTTACAAGGAGACACAATGTCATTGGCATTTTTGTAATTCATGATACTTATCATACTGAAAGGTCAGCTCTCGAATAACCCCCTGACAATTCCCTAGAGCCGTTGGTCCAGATAAGCAGAAGTTTACGAGAAAATCGACTTTGAAATATTCCGAGCAGCTCATGACGACAAAAAAAGATACAATTTCCAATCAACCGCGTAGCTCAGCGGGTAACGAGCCAGACTAGTAATCGGAGGGTCCCCTGTTCAATCCCTGCCGGGGGATTTTTTTTCAAATTTTTTTTATTATTTATTTTACTTTTCTCTTATATGAATGTGTTTGTTATTCTCTGACAAATAATAATCATAACGAGAACAATAACACAAAGTATCGCAACTTTGAACTTCGCTGCTGTTTGGGCCCGCCAGACCCTCGCCATACCTTTCCCAAGCACGGGCCAGACCACTAGCCAGACCCTTCCCATACAGCAGCCAGCTATCTGGCTGCTGTATGGGATCGTCCGCTGAGGGCAACCCTTGCCATACCCCTGCGCCAGACCCACGCCAGTGTCTTCCCATGCATCCCCCATACACCTGAGCCAGACAGTAGCGAGACTCTAGCCATACCCAAGCCAGTGGCCATATTTTTACTCGGGTGGGAAATCGAAAATCACAATGCGTCACCTCTTAATATTAATATTAAGACATCAAACGGTTCCAGAATTTTTTTTTCGTCATCTCGGACCATATTTTCATGGTAACTAAAAAAAAAAAATTAAAAGTTTTTTTTGGCCCACCCTATTGTTTAGTATATTTTTTTTACCTATTTCGGTGCGGTCGGTCGTGGGAGGTCTTTGTGATCCTTTTACTGTGTCTGATACGTGGGAAATGAAAAAAATTATAGTTGATATATCTTCATTCAATGAACAAAAATAATGATTTTTCATTTGGCCAATACAATTTGCCTTACCATGTTCGCTGCCTTCGGTAGCGGGAGGGCCTCTGAATGCTTCTTTTGTGTCTGGACATAAAAAACAAGGATACAAAACAGGATTAAATAACCTAAATAACCTAAATAAAAAATTCGATTTTTTAAATTAATTTCTTACTTGTTTAGTATATTTTTTTTACCTATTTCGGTGCGGTCGGTCGTAGGAGGTCCTTGTGATCCTTCTCCTGTGTATGATACGTGGGAAATGGAAGAAATTAGAGATGATATTTCTTCATTCAATGAACGAAAATCATGATTTTTCATTTGGCCAATACAATTTGCCTTACCATGTTCGCTGCCTTCGGTCGCGGGAGGGCCTTCGAATGCTTCTTCTGTGTCTGGACATAAAAAACAAGAGAAATTATAATTTTAACCTAATGTACACTACGTTACGGTTAGCGGGTTCATGATTTACCGTCGGCCGTGTTAACGGTTAGATCCATGACGGGGTTGGATTGGGGTATGTCTGTGGAGCCAGGAAGTTCGACGGTGCCTCGGTCTGTCCTCACCGTCAAACTGTCGCAATTTTCCAGAAACTCCTTCTCCTCATTTGACGAGCTGTCAGTCTCTACATCAAAAGCGAGTCATGCAAATTATTAATTTTTCAATTAATGTATACTATAGATTGCGGCAAAAGCTATTCTCATTACCGGTATTGGCCCCGGACGCGCTCGACGACCGCACTGAAACAAATTATTCAATTAATTTTTTACTGCATGATGATCACGCACGTCATTTCATCACAGCAAAAAAGTTAAATTGCTGTTGCTATTAACACAATTTCCAGATTATTTACAGTCATCATTCGATTCCGTCTCCGACACCTCGTCACTAATTTCTGCCACGGCCTGCGCCATTTCGATTTCTTCATCCGGGGCGCTGTCAATTGTTACCAGCCGTTGATTAATGTGCCCTTTTAACGAGGTGGCTATTGTTAAAAATTCGGGCACCGATATTGCACCCGTATCGAGTTGCTCCCATGCTGAAAAAAACAAACGATATTCCTGTGGCTTGCTATGTCTTTTATAATTCATTTATGTCTCGGAAAGGTGCAACGAACCTTTCAGCAGTTTTTGCTGCTTATAAACGGTTGAACTCCTGTAGTCCACCCGAGCGTTGGCCGTTATTGCGACCAATTTGACTGTTGGAAAAAAAAGAACGGACACTGACACTGACATCTATTCTGTTGTATATTTTTTTATTACGATCAATTTGGAAGTTTTCAACAGTTACTTACCGACAAAATACCAGGCACTCGGGTGCCGCCCCAACTTATCAGCCAACATCGAATTAAAAGATTCGCACACGTTGTTTGTTCCTTTCAACAGATCGAAAACGGTGAAACCGGCCGGCTTGACGACTCTCAGCCACTGGTGCTCATAATAGGCCCCGAACGGCCCAAGCTTCCTCCTTAGCTCTGGCGATAATTTGCCCTTGATCTCCGAATATGCTGGAAGGATCGCCGATTCTGGCAAATACGCCAGAGCCAGAATCAGCTTGATGGCCGTTCTGGCTTCCTCACTACTCTGCACCAGGGCCGAGAGTCGCAATTTGGAAATTTTTTTGAGGACGGCCTATTCAAAATCAGTAATAAATTGAGACTTGTGTATGTTCTCGTACACTCATGATCAAAACGTAAAGACCATATACAAATGAAATCCCACTCAATCGTAATGCGCATTGCACCCAACGACGGCACCCATCACCATCCTTACGCTCCCACCGAGGAGGGAACGGACTTCACGCAACACATCTGTGTATGCCCGTTCTGTCTTGTTCGCCATTAATACGTACGCGAATGGTAGTGCCTTAAAGCAGTCAGAATAGAAATTGTATCATGCCGTTCGTTGTAGGGGATCTACTTTTTTCGATTTAAACATTTATGTTCTACTCACGTGGTTATACAATATCCCAAGACAGCATACAAGCTGATAGACACCCCGCAGCTTCGGAGTTGTCTTGAAAATCCCATCAACAAAAATCTCCTCTACTTTTTGGAATTCACGGATGAACTCCGGATCGTTGAAGAGGACGTGCGTCTCTCCGGGACTTCCAGACACTCGTCGAGCCACGAGGTGTCCATCATCGTATTCAAGCAGCCGATCGTTGGTCACGCCGGTCCAGTTGCTGCGCCATTTCCTCCAGCGTTTTGGGATTAGGCGGAAACATACTGCGTCTCCACCTCTTCATCGTTGGCAAAATTTCGTTAAAGGGCACCAGCTCTCGGGTTTCCGGCGGATGCCTGCATGCATGTTTTAAATATGCATACCATTGTGACAGCAATATTTCCATATATTGCACCTATACTCACAGTAGTGCCACTGTGTCGTACGCCTTTTTCAACTTCCAAAAATGTCGTTTAAGCATCGATTTCACATCCTCCCGGGACCTCGACGTTTCCTTGAACTTTTCTCTCGCGTAACAGTTTTCGGAATAGGGTTTTTTCAAAACAATGCTACCGTCATCAATTCTTTTTGCGGTGCCTCGGTTTTTGTGCTGCAACGCAGGTAACTATCAAAACGTAAATGTAATTATGCCGTGAGTATCGCAAGCTGCGGTAGCGTCTCGAGACAAGTACATTCACCACCATACCGATTACTATCACACAATTTCATTTCATTTCATTTCATTTCATTTCATTTCATTTCATTTCATTTCATTTCATTTCATTTCATTTCATTTCATTTCATTTCATTTCATTTCATTTCATTTCATTTCATTTCATTTCATTTCATTTCATTTCATTTCATTTCATTTCATTTCATTTCATTTCATTTCATTTCATTTCATTTCATTTCATTTCATTTCATTTCATTTCATTTCATTTCATTTCATTTCATTTCATTTCATTTCATTTCATTTCATTTCATTTCATTTCATTTCATTTCATTTCATTTCATTTCATTTCATTTCATTTCATTTCATTTCATTTCATTTCATTTCATTTCATTTCATTTCATTTCATTTCATTTCATTTCATTTCATTTCATTTCATTTCATTTCATTTCATTTCATTTCATTTCATTTCATTTCATTTCATTTCATTTCATTTCATTTCATTTCATTTCATTTCATTTCATTTCATTTCATTTCATTTCATTTCATTTCATTTCATTTCATTTCATTTCATTTCATTTCATTTCATTTCATTTCATTTCATTTCATTTCATTTCATTTCATTTCATTTCATTTCATTTCATTTCATTTCATTTCATTTCATTTCATTTCATTTCATTTCATTTCATTTCATTTCATTTCATTTCATTTCATTTCATTTCATTTCATTTCATTTCATTTCATTTCATTTCATTTCATTTCATTTCATTTCATTTCATTTCATTTCATTTCATTTCATTTCATTTCATTTCATTTCATTTCATTTCATTTCATTTCATTTCATTTCATTTCATTTCA
>CAXAQZ010000757.1:87500-92500 GCA_963971145.1 Sussaba pulchella
TTTGATTTGATTTGATTTGATTTGATTTGATTTGATTTGATTTGATTTGATTTGATTTGATTTGATTTGATTTGATTTGATTTGATTTGATTTGATTTGATTTGATTTGATTTGATTTGATTTGATTTGATTTGATTTGATTTGATTTGATTTGATTTGATTTGATTTGATTTGATTTGATTTGATTTGATTTGATTTGATTTGATTTGATTTGATTTGATTTGATTTGATTTGATTTGATTTGATTTGATTTGATTTGATTTGATTTGATTTGATTTGATTTGATTTGATTTGATTTGATTTGATTTGATTTGATTTGATTTGATTTGATTTGATTTGATTTGATTTGATTTGATTTGATTTGATTTGATTTGATTTGATTTGATTTGATTTGATTTGATTTGATTTGATTTGATTTGATTTGATTTGATTTGATTTGATTTGATTTGATTTGATTTGATTTGATTTGATTTGATTTGATTTGATTTGATTTGATTTGATTTGATTTGATTTGATTTGATTTGATTTGATTTGATTTGATTTGATTTGATTTGATTTGATTTGATTTGATTTGATTTGATTTGATTTGATTTGATTTGATTTGATTTGATTTGATTTGATTTGATTTGATTTGATTTGATTTGATTTGATTTGATTTGATTTGATTTGATTTGATTTGATTTGATTTGATTTGATTTGATTTGATTTGATTTGATTTGATTTGATTTGATTTGATTTGATTTGATTAGATTCGATTCGATTCGATTCGATTCGATTCGATTCGATTCGATTCGATTCGATTCGATTCGATTCGATTCGATTCGATTCGATTCGATTCGATTCGATTCGATTCGATTCGATTCGATTCGATTCGATTCGATTCGATTCGATTCGATTCGATTCGATTCGATTCGATTCGATTCGATTCGATTCGATTCGATTCGATTCGATTCGATTCGATTCGATTCGATTCGATTCGATTCGATTCGATTCGATTCGATTCGATTCGATTCGATTCGATTCGATTCGATTCGATTCGATTCGATTCGATTCGATTCGATTCGATTCGATTCGATTCGATTCGATTTGATTTGATTCGATTGGATTTGATTTGAATTGAATTGATTTGATTTGATTTGATTTGATTTGATTTGATTTGATTTGATTTGATTTGATTTGATTTGATTTGATTTGATTTGATTTGATTTGATTTGATTTGATTTGATTTGATTTGATTTGATTTGATTTGATTTGATTTGATTTGATTTGATTTGATTTGATTTGATTTGATTTGATTTGATTTGATTTGATTTGATTTGATTTGATTTGATTTGATTTGATTTGATTTGATTTGATTTGATTTGATTTGATTTGATTTGATTTGATTTGATTTGATTTGATTTGATTTGATTTGATTTGATTTGATTTGATTTGATTTGATTTGATTTGATTTGATTTGATTTGATTTGATTTGATTTGATTTGATTTGATTTGATTTGATTTGATTTGATTTGATTTGATTTGATTTGATTTGATTTGATTTGATTTGATTTGATTTGATTTGATTTGATTTGATTTGATTTGATTTGATTTGATTTGATTTGATTTGATTTGATTTGATTTGATTTGATTTGATTTGATTTGATTTGATTTGATTTGATTTGATTTGATTTGATTTGATTTGATTTGATTTGATTTGATTTGATTTGATTTGATTTGATTTGATTTGATTTGATTTGATTTGATTTGATTTGATTTGATTTGATTTGATTTGATTTGATTTGATTTGATTTGATTTGATTTGATTTGATTTGATTTGATTTGATTTGATTTGATTTGATTTGATTTGATTTGATTTGATTTGATTTGATTTGATTTGATTTGATTTGATTTGATTTGATTTGATTTGATTTGATTTGATTTGATTTGATTTGATTTGATTTGATTTGATTTGATTTGATTTGATTTGATTTGATTTGATTTGATTTGATTTGATTTGATTTGATTTGATTTGATTTGATTTGATTTGATTTGATTTGATTTGATTTGATTTGATTTGATTTGATTTGATTTGATTTGATTTGATTTGATTTGATTTGATTTGATTTGATTTGATTTGATTTGATTTGATTTGATTTGATTTGATTTGATTTGATTTGATTTGATTTGATTTGATTTGATTTGATTTGATTTGATTTGATTTGATTTGATTTGATTTGATTTGATTTGATTTGATTTGATTTGATTTGATTTGATTTGATTTGATTTGATTTGATTTGATTTGATTTGATTTGATTTGATTTGATTTGATTTGATTTGATTTGATTTGATTTGATTTGATTTGATTTGATTTGATTTGATTTGATTTGATTTGATTTGATTTGATTTGATTTGATTTGATTTGATTTGATTTGATTTGATTTGATTTGATTTGATTTGATTTGATTTGATTTGATTTGATTTGATTTGATTTGATTTGATTTGATTTGATTTGATTTGATTTGATTTGATTTGATTTGATTTGATTTGATTTGATTTGATTTGATTTGATTTGATTTGATTTGATTTGATTTGATTTGATTTGATTTGATTTGATTTGATTTGATTTGATTTGATTTGATTTGATTTGATTTGATTTGATTTGATTTGATTTGATTTGATTTGATTTGATTTGATTTGATTTGATTTGATTTGATTTGATTTGATTTGATTTGATTTGATTTGATTTGATTTGATTTGATTTGATTTGATTTGATTTGATTTGATTTGATTTGATTTGATTTGATTTGATTTGATTTGATTTGATTTGATTTGATTTGATTTGATTTGATTTGATTTGATTTGATTTGATTTGATTTGATTTGATTTGATTTGATTTGATTTGATTTGATTTGATTTGATTTGATTTGATTTGATTTGATTTGATTTGATTTGATTTGATTTGATTTGATTTGATTTGATTTGATTTGATTTGATTTGATTTGATTTGATTTGATTTGATTTGATTTGATTTGATTTGATTTGATTTGATTTGATTTGATTTGATTTGATTTGATTTGATTTGATTTGATTTGATTTGATTTGATTTGATTTGATTTGATTTGATTTGATTTGATTTGATTTGATTTGATTTGATTTGATTTGATTTGATTTGATTTGATTTGATTTGATTTGATTTGATTTGATTTGATTTGATTTGATTTGATTTGATTTGATTTGATTTGATTTGATTTGATTTGATTTGATTTGATTTGATTTGATTTGATTTGATTTGATTTGATTTGATTTGATTTGATTTGATTTGATTTGATTTGATTTGATTTGATTTGATTTGATTTGATTTGATTTGATTTGATTTGATTTGATTTGATTTGATTTGATTTGATTTGATTTGATTTGATTTGATTTGATTTGATTTGATTTGATTTGATTTGATTTGATTTGATTTGATTTGATTTGATTTGATTTGATTTGATTTGATTTGATTTGATTTGATTTGATTTGATTTGATTTGATTTGATTTGATTTGATTTGATTTGATTTGATTTGATTGATTTGATTTGATTTGATTTGATTTGATTTGATTTGATTTGATTTGATTTGATTTGATTTGATTTGATTTGATTTGATTTGATTTGATTTGATTTGATTTGATTTGATTTGATTTGATTGATTTGATTTGATTTGATTTGATTTGATTTGATTTGATTTGATTTGATTTGATTTGATTTGATTTGATTTGATTTGATTTGATTTGATTTGATTTGATTTGATTTGATTTGATTTGATTTGATTTGATTTGATTTGATTTGATTTGATTTGATTTGATTTGATTTGATTTGATTTGATTTGATTTGATTTGATTTTTGATTTGATTTGATTTGATTTGATTTGATTTGATTTGATTTGATTTGATTTGATTTGATTTGATTTGATTTGATTTGATTTGATTTGATTTGATTTGATTTGATTTGATTTGATTTGATTTGATTTGATTTGATTTGATTTGATTTGATTTGATTTGATTTGATTTGATTTGATTTGATTTGATTTGATTTGATTTGATTTGATTTGATTTGATTTGATTTGATTTGATTTGATTTGATTTGATTTGATTTGATTTGATTTGATTTGATTTGATTTGATTTGATTTGATTTGATTTGATTTGATTTGATTTGATTTGATTTGATTTGATTTGATTTGATTTGATTTGATTTGATTTGATTTGATTTGATTTGATTTGATTTGATTTGATTTGATTTGATTTGATTTGATTTGATTTGATTTGATTTGATTTGATTTGATTTGATTTGATTTGATTTGATTTGATTTGATTTGATTTGATTTGATTTGATTTGATTTGATTTGATTTGATTTGATTTGATTTGATTTGATTTGATTTGATTTGATTTGATTTGATTTGATTTGATTTGATTTGATTTGATTTGATTTGATTTGATTTGATTTGATTTGATTTGATTTGATTTGATTTGATTTGATTTGATTTGATTTGATTTGATTTGATTTGATTTGATTTGATTTGATTTGATTTGATTTGATTTGATTTGATTTGATTTGATTTGATTTGATTTGATTTGATTTGATTTGATTTGATTTGATTTGATTTGATTTGATTTGATTTGATTTGATTTGATTTGATTTGATTTGATTTGATTTGATTTGATTTGATTTGATTTGATTTGATTTGATTTGATTTGATTTGATTTGATTTGATTTGATTTGATTTGATTTGATTTGATTTGATTTGATTTGATTTGATTTGATTTGATTTGATTTGATTTGATTTGATTTGATTTGATTTGATTTGATTTGATTTGATTTGATTTGATTTGATTTGATTTGATTTGATTTGATTTGATTTGATTTGATTTGATTTGATTTGATTTGATTTGATTTGATTTGATTTGATTTGATTTGATTTGATTTGATTTGATTTGATTTGATTTGATTTGATTTGATTTGATTTGATTTGATTTGA
>CAXAQZ010000757.1:97500-101440 GCA_963971145.1 Sussaba pulchella
TTTGATTTGATTTGATTTGATTTGATTTGATTTGATTTGATTTGATTTGATTTGATTTGATTTGATTTGATTTGATTTGATTTGATTTGATTTGATTTGATTTGATTTGATTTGATTTGATTTGATTTGATTTGATTTGATTTGATTTGATTTGATTTGATTTGATTTGATTTGATTTGATTTGATTTGATTTGATTTGATTTGATTTGATTTGATTTGATTTGATTTGATTTGATTTGATTTGATTTGATTTGATTTGATTTGATTTGATTTGATTTGATTTGATTTGATTTGATTTGATTTGATTTGATTTGATTTGATTTGATTTGATTTGATTTGATTTGATTTGATTTGATTTGATTTGATTTGATTTGATTTGATTTGATTTGATTTGATTTGATTTGATTTGATTTGATTTGATTTGATTTGATTTGATTTGATTTGATTTGATTTGATTTGATTTGATTTGATTTGATTTGATTTGATTTGATTTGATTTGATTTGATTTGATTTGATTTGATTTGATTTGATTTGATTTGATTTGATTTGATTTGATTTGATTTGATTTGATTTGATTTGATTTGATTTGATTTGATTTGATTTGATTTGATTTGATTTGATTTGATTTGATTTGATTTGATTTGATTTGATTTGATTTGATTTGATTTGATTTGATTTGATTTGATTTGATTTGATTTGATTTGATTTGATTTGATTTGATTTGATTTGATTTGATTTGATTTGATTTGATTTGATTTGATTTGATTTGATTTGATTTGATTTGATTTGATTTGATTTGATTTGATTTGATTTGATTTGATTTGATTTGATTTGATTTGATTTGATTTGATTTGATTTGATTTGATTTGATTTGATTTGATTTGATTTGATTTGATTTGATTTGATTTGATTTGATTTGATTTGATTTGATTTGATTTGATTTGATTTGATTTGATTTGATTTGATTTGATTTGATTCGATTTGATTCGATTCGATTCGATTCGATTCGATTCGATTCGATTCGATTCGATTCGATTCGATTCGATTCGATTCGATTCGATTCGATTCGATTCGATTCGATTCGATTCGATTCGATTCGATTCGATTCGATTCGATTCGATTCGATTCGATTCGATTCGATTCGATTCGATTCGATTCGATTCGATTCGATTCGATTCGATTCGATTCGATTCGATTCGATTCGATTCGATTCGATTCGATTCGATTCGATTCGATTCGATTCGATTCGATTCGATTCGATTCGATTCGATTCGATTCGATTCGATTCGATTCGATTCGATTCGATTCGATTCGATTCGATTCGATTCGATTCGATTCGATTCGATTCGATTCGATTCGATTCGATTCGATTCGATTCGATTCGATTCGATTCGATTCGATTCGATTCGATTCGATTCGATTCGATTCGATTCGATTCGATTCGATTCGATTCGATTCGATTCGATTCGATTCGATTCGATTCGATTCGATTCGATTCGATTCGATTCGATTCGATTCGATTCGATTCGATTCGATTCGATTCGATTCGATTCGATTCGATTCGATTCGATTCGATTCGATTCGATTCGATTCGATTCGATTCGATTCGATTCGATTCGATTCGATTCGATTCGATTCGATTCGATTCGATTCGATTCGATTCGATTCGATTCGATTCGATTCGATTCGATTCGATTCGATTCGATTCGATTCGATTCGATTCGATTCGATTCGATTCGATTCGATTCGATTCGATTCGATTCGATTCGATTCGATTCGATTCGATTCGATTCGATTCGATTCGATTCGATTCGATTCGATTCGATTCGATTCGATTCGATTCGATTCGATTCGATTCGATTCGATTCGATTCGATTCGATTCGATTCGATTCGATTCGATTCGATTCGATTCGATTCGATTCGATTCGATTCGATTCGATTCGATTCGATTCGATTCGATTCGATTCGATTCGATTCGATTCGATTCGATTCGATTCGATTTGATTTGATTTGATTTGATTTGATTTGATTTGATTTGATTTGATTTGATTTGATTTGATTTGATTTGATTTGATTTGATTTGATTTGATTTGATTTGATTTGATTTGATTTGATTTGATTTGATTTGATTTGATTTGATTTGATTTGATTTGATTTGATTTGATTTGATTTGATTTGATTTGATTTGATTTGATTTGATTTGATTTGATTTGATTTGATTTGATTTGATTTGATTTGATTTGATTTGATTTGATTTGATTTGATTTGATTTGATTTGATTTGATTTGATTTGATTTGATTTGATTTGATTTGATTTGATTTGATTTGATTTGATTTGATTTGATTTGATTTGATTTGATTTGATTTGATTTGATTTGATTTGATTTGATTTGATTTGATTTGATTTGATTTGATTTGATTTGATTTGATTTGATTTGATTTGATTTGATTTGATTTGATTTGATTTGATTTGATTTGATTTGATTTGATTTGATTTGATTTGATTTGATTTGATTTGATTTGATTTGATTTGATTTGATTTGATTTGATTTGATTTGATTTGATTTGATTTGATTTGATTTGATTTGATTTGATTTGATTTGATTTGATTTGATTTGATTTGATTTGATTTGATTTGATTTGATTTGATTTGATTTGATTTGATTTGATTTGATTTGATTTGATTTGATTTGATTTGATTTGATTTGATTTGATTTGATTTGATTTGATTTGATTTGATTTGATTTGATTTGATTTGATTTGATTTGATTTGATTTGATTTGATTTGATTTGATTTGATTTGATTTGATTTGATTTGATTTGATTTGATTTGATTTGATTTGATTTGATTTGATTTGATTTGATTTGATTTGATTTGATTTGATTTGATTTGATTTGATTTGATTTGATTTGATTTGATTTGATTTGATTTGATTTGATTTGATTTGATTTGATTTGATTTGATTTGATTTGATTTGATTTGATTTGATTTGATTTGATTTGATTTGATTTGATTTGATTTGATTTGATTTGATTTGATTTGATTTGATTTGATTTGATTTGATTTGATTTGATTTGATTTGATTTGATTTGATTTGATTTGATTTGATTTGATTTGATTTGATTTGATTTGATTTGATTTGATTTGATTTGATTTGATTTGATTTGATTTGATTTGATTTGATTTGATTTGATTTGATTTGATTTGATTTGATTTGATTTGATTTGATTTGATTTGATTTGATTTGATTTGATTTGATTTGATTTGATTTGATTTGATTTGATTTGATTTGATTTGATTTGATTTGATTTGATTTGGTTTGATTGGATTCGATTCGATTCGATTCGATTCGATTCGATTCGATTCGATTCGATTCGATTCGATTCGATTCGATTCGATTCGATTCTATTTTATTTTATTTTATTTTATTTTATTTTATTTTATTTTATTTTATTTTATTTTATTTTATTTTATTTTATTTTATTTTATTTTATTTTATTTTATTTTATTTTATTTTATTTTATTTTATTTTATTTTATTTTATTTTATTTTATTTTATTTTATTTTATTTTATTTTATTTTATTTTATTTTATTTTATTTTATTTTATTTTATTTTATTTTATTTTATTTTATTTTATTTTATTTTATTTTATTTTATTTTATTTTATTTTATTTTATTTTATTTTATTTTATTTTATTTTATTTTATTTTATTTTATTTTATTTTATTTTATTTTATTTTATTTTATTTTATTTCATTTTATTTTATTTTATTTTATTTTATTTTATTTTATTTTATTTTATTTTATTTTATTTTATTTTATTTTATTTTATTTTATTTTATTTTATTTTATTTTATTTTATTTTATTTTATTTTATTTTATTTTATTTTATTTTATTTTATTTTATTTTATTTTATTTTATTTTATTTTATTTTA
>CAXAQZ010000759.1:0-2500 GCA_963971145.1 Sussaba pulchella
GTGTGAGTGTGAGTGTGAGTGTGAGTGTGAGTGTGAGTGTGAGTGTAAGTGTGAGTGTGAGTGTAAGTGTGAGTGTGAGTGTGAGTGTGAGTGTGAGTGTGAGTGTGAGTGTGAGTGTGAGTGTGAGTGTGAGTGTAAGTGTAAGTGTAAGTGTAAGTGTGAGTGTAAGTGTGAGTGTAAGTGTGCTCGTGAGTGTGAGTGTAAGTGTGAGTGTGAGTGTGAGTGTAAGTGTAAGTGTAAGTGTGAGTGTGAGTGTGAGTGTGAGTGTGAGTGTGAGTGTGAGTGTGAGTGTGAGTGTGAGTGTGAGTGTGAGTGTGAGTGTGAGTGTGAGTGTGAGTGTGAGTGTGAGTGTGAGTGTAAGTGTGAGTGTGAGTGTGAGTGTGAGTGTGAGTGTGAGTGTGAGTGTAAGTGTAAGTGTGAGTGTGAGTGTGAGTGTGAGTGTGAGTGTGAGTGTGAGTGTGAGTGTGAGTGCGAGTGTGAGTTTGAGTGTGAGTGTGAGTGTGAGTGTGAGTGTGAGTGTGAGTGTGAGTGTGAGTGTGAGTGTGAGTGTGAGTGTGAGTGTGAGTGTGAGTGTGAGTGTGAGTGTGAGTGTGAGTGTGAGTGTGAGTGTAAGTGTGAGTGTGAGTGTGAGTGTGAGTGTGAGTGTGAGTGTGAGTGTGAGTGTGAGGGTGAGTGTGAGTGTGAGTGTGAGTGTGAGTTTGAGTGTGAGTGTGAGTGTGAGTGTAAGTGTGAGTGTGAGTGTGAGTGTGAGTGTGAGTGTGAGTGTGAGTGTGAGTGTGAGTTTGAGTGTGAGTGTAAGTGTGATTGTAAGTGTGGGTTTGAGTATGAGTGTGAGTGTAAGTGTGAGTGTGAGTGTAATTGTAAGTGTGAGTGTGAGTGTGAGTGTAAGTCTGAGTGTGAGTGTGAGTGTGATTGTAAGTCTCAGTCTAAGTGTGAGTGTGAGTATGAGTGTGAGTGTGAGTGTGAGCGTGACCGTGAGTGTAAGTGTAAGTGTGAGTATGAGTGGGAGCGTGAGTGTAAGTGTGAGTGTGAATGTGAGTGCGAGTGCAAGTGTGAATGTGAGTGTGAGTGTGAGTGTCAGTGTGAGTGTAAGTGTGAGTGTGAGTGTGAGTGTGAATGTGAGTGTGAGTGTGAGTGTGAGTGTGGGTGTAAGTCTGAGTGTGAGTGTGAGTGTGAGTGTGAGTGTGAGTGTGAGTGTGAGTGTGAGTGTGAGTGTGAGTGTGAGTGTGAGTGTGAGTGTGAGTGTGAGTGTGAGTGTGAGTGTGAGTGTGAGTGTGAGTGTGAGTGTGAGTGTGAGTGTGAGTGTGAGTGTGAGTGTGAGTGTGAGTGTGAGTGTGAGTGTGAGTGTGAGTGTGAGTGTGAGTGTGAGTGTGAGTGTGAGTGTGAGTGTGAGTGTGAGTGTGAGTGTGAGTGTGAGTGTGAGTGTGAGTGTGAGTGTGAGTGTGAGTGTGAGTGTGAGTGTGAGTGTGAGTGTGAGTGTGAGTGTGAGTGTGAGTGTGAGTGTGAGTGTGAGTGTGAGTGTGAGTGTAAGTGTGAGTGTGAGTGTGAGTGTGAGTGTGAGTGTGAGTGTGAGTGTGAGTGTGAGTGTGAGTGTGAGTGTAAGTGTGAGTGTGAGTGTGAGTGTGAGGGTGAGTGTGAGTGTGAGTGTGAGTGTGAGTTTGAGTGTGAGTGTGAGTGTGAGTGTGAGTGTGAGTGTAAGTGTGAGTGTGAGTGTGAGTGTGAGTGTAAGTGTGAGTGTGAGTGTGAGTGTGAGTGTGAGTGTGAGTGTGAGTGTGAGTGTGAGTGTGAGTGTGAGTGTGAGTGTGAGTGTGAGTGTGAGTGTGAGTGTGAGTGTGAGTGTGAGTGTGAGTGTGAGTGTGAGTGTGAGTGTGAGTGTGAGTGTGAGTGTGAGTGTGAGTGTGAGTGTGAGTGTGAGTGTGAGTGTGAGTGTGAGTGTGAGTGTGAGTGTGAGTTTGAGTGTGAGTGTGAGTGTGAGTGTAAGTGTGAGTGTGAGTGTGAGTGTGAGTGTGAGTGTGAGTGTGAGTGTGAGTTTGAGTGTGAGTGTAAGTGTGATTGTAAGTGTGGGTTTGAGTATGAGTGTGAGTGTAAGTGTGAGTGTGAGTGTAATTGTAAGTGTGAGTGTAAGTCTGAGTGTGAGTGTGATTGTAAGTCTCAGTCTAAGTGTGAGTGTGAGTATGAGTGTGAGTGTGAGTGTGAGCGTGACCGTGAGTGTAAGTGTAAGTGTGAGTATGAGTGGGAGCGTGAGTGTTAGTGTGAGTGTGAATGTGAGTGCGAGTGCAAGTGTGAATGTGAGTGTGCGTGTGAGTGTCAGTGTGAGTGTAAGTGTGAGTGTGAGTGTGAGTGTGAGTGTGAATGTGAGTGTGAGTGTGAGTGTGGGTGTAAGTCTGAGTGTGAGTGTGAGTGTAAGTGTGAGTGTAAGTGTGAGTGTGAGTGTGAGTATGAGTGTGAGTGTGAGTGTTAGTGTTAGTGTGAGTGTGAGTGTGAGTGTGAGTGTGAGTTT
>CAXAQZ010000759.1:7500-13145 GCA_963971145.1 Sussaba pulchella
GTGAGTGTGAGTGTGAGTGTGAGTGTGAGTGTTAGTGTGAGTGTGAATGTGAGTGCGAGTGCAAGTGTGAATGTGAGTGTGAGTGTGAGTGTCAGTGTGAGTGTAAGTGTGAGTGTGAGTGTGAGTGTGAGTGTGAATGTGAGTGTGAGTGTGAGTGTGGGTGTAAGTCTGAGTGTGAGTGTGAGTGTAAGTGTGAGTGTAAGTGTGAGTGTGAGTGTGAGTATGAGTGTGAGTGTGAGTGTTAGTGTGAGTGTGAGTGTGAGTGTGAGTTCGAGTGTGAGTGTGAGTGTGAGTGTGAGTGTGAGTGTGAGTGTGAGTGTGAGTGTGAGTGTGAGTGTGAGTGTGAGTGTGAGTGTGAGTGTGAGTGTGAGTGTGAGTGTGAGTGTGAGTGTGAGTGTAAGTAAAAGTGTGATTGTGAGTGTGAGTGTGAGTGTAAGTGTGAGTGTAAATGTAAGTGTGAGTGTGAGTTTGAGTTCGAGTGTGAGTGTAAGTGTGAGTGTGAGTGTGAGTGTGAGTGTGAGTGTGAGTGTGAGTGTGAGTGTGAGTGTGAGTGTGAGTGTGAGTGTGAGTGTGAGTGTGAGTGTGAGTGTGAGTGTGAGTGTGAGTGTGAGTGTGAGTGTGAGTATGAGTGTAAGTGTGAGTGTGAGTGTGAGTGTGAGTGTGAGTGTGAGTGTGAGTGTGGGTGTGAGTGTGAGTGTAGGTGTAAGTGTGAGTGTAAGTGTAAGTGTGAGTGTAAGTGTGAGTGTGAGTGTGAGTGTGAGTGTGAGTGTGAGTGTGAGTGTGAGTGTGAGTGTGAGTGTGAGTGTGAGTGTGAGTGTGAGTGTGAGTGTGAGTGTGAGTGTGAGTGTGAGTGTGAGTGTGAG
Source organism: Sussaba pulchella (assembly GCA_963971145.1). Taxonomy (NCBI): domain Eukaryota; kingdom Metazoa; phylum Arthropoda; class Insecta; order Hymenoptera; family Ichneumonidae; genus Sussaba; species Sussaba pulchella. The sequence continues at coordinate 8,364 of CAXAQZ010000759.1, forward strand.
TGTGAGTGTGAGTGTGAATGTGAGTGTGCGTGTTAGTGGGAGCGTTAGTGTGATTGTGAGTGTGAGTGTAAGTGTGAGTGTGAGTGTGAGTGTGAGTGTGAGTGTGAGTGTGAGTGTGAGTGTGAGTGTAAGTGTGACTGTGAGTGTGAGTGTGAGTGTGAGTGTGAGTGTGCGTGTGAGTGTGAGTGTGAGTGTGAGTTTGAGCGTGACTGTGATTGTGAGTGTGATTGTAAGTGTGAGTGTGAGTGTGATTGTGAGTGTGAGTGTGAGTGTGAGTGTGAGTGTGAGTGTGAGTGTGAGTGTGAGTGTGAGTGTGAGTGTGAGTGTGAGTGTGAGTGTGAGTGTGAGTGTGAGTGTAAGTGTGAGTGTAAGTGTGAGTGTGAGTGTGAGTGTGAGTGTGAGTGTGAGTGTGAGTGTGAGTGTGAGTGTAAGTGTGAGTGTGAGTGTGAGTGTGAGTGTGAGTGTGAGTGTGAGTGTGAGTGTGAGTGTGAGTGTGAGTGTAAGTGTGAGTGTGAGTGTGAGTGTGAGTGTGAGTGTGAGTGTGAGTGTGAGTGTGAGTGTGAGTGTAAGTGTAAGTGTAAGTGTAAGTGTGAGTGTAAGTGTGAGTGTAAGTGTGCTCGTGAGTGTGAGTGTAAGTGTGAGTGTGAGTGTGAGTGTAAGTGTAAGTGTAAGTGTGAGTGTGAGTCTGAGTGTGAGTGTGAGTGTGAGTGTGAGTGTGAGTGTGAGTGTGAGTGTGAGTGTGAGTGTGAGTGTGAGTGTAAGTGTGAGTGTGAGTGTGAGTGTGAGTGTGAGTGTGAGTGTGAGTGTGAGTGTAAGTGTAAGTGTGAGTGTGAGTGTGAGTGTGAGTGTGAGTGTGAGTGTGAGTGTGAGTGTGAGTGCGAGTGTGAGTTTGAGTGTGAGTGTGAGTGTGAGTGTGAGTGTGAGTGTGAGTGTGAGTGTGAGTGTGAGTGTGAGTGTGAGTGTGAGTGTGAGTGTGAGTGTGAGTGTGAGTGTGAGTGTAAGTGTGAGTGTGAGTGTGAGTGTGAGTGTGAGTGTGAGTGTGAGTGTGAGTGTGAGGGTGAGTGTGAGTGTGAGTGTGAGTGTGAGTTTGAGTGTGAGTGTGAGTGTGAGTGTAAGTGTGAGTGTGAGTGTGAGTGTGAGTGTGAGTGTGAGTGTGAGTGTGAGTGTGAGTTTGAGTGTGAGTGTAAGTGTGATTGTAAGTGTGGGTTTGAGTATGAGTGTGAGTGTAAGTGTGAGTGTGAGTGTAATTGTAAGTGTGAGTGTGAGTGTGAGTGTAAGTCTGAGTGTGAGTGTGAGTGTGATTGTAAGTCTCAGTCTAAGTGTGAGTGTGAGTATGAGTGTGAGTGTGAGTGTGAGCGTGACCGTGAGTGTAAGTGTAAGTGTGAGTATGAGTGGGAGCGTGAGTGTAAGTGTGAGTGTGAATGTGAGTGCGAGTGCAAGTGTGAATGTGAGTGTGAGTGTGAGTGTCAGTGTGAGTGTAAGTGTGAGTGTGAGTGTGAGTGTGAGTGTGAATGTGAGTGTGAGTGTGAGTGTGAGTGTGGGTGTAAGTCTGAGTGTGAGTGTGAGTGTGAGTGTGAGTGTGAGTGTAAGTGTGAGTGTGAGTATAAGTGTGAGTGTGAGTGTGAGTGTGAGTGTGAGTGTGAGTGTGAGTGTGAGTGTGAGTGTAAGTGTGAGTGTAAGTGTGAGTGTGAGTGTGAGTGTGAGTGTGAGTGTGAGTGTGAGTGTGAGTGTGAGTGTGAGTGTGAGTGTGAGTGTGAGTGTAAGTGTAAGTGTGATTGTGAGTGTGAGTCTGAGTGTGAGTGTGAGTGTGAGTGTGAGTGTAAATGTAAGTGTGAGTGTGAGTTTAAGTTCGAGTGTGAGTGTGAGTGTGAGTGTGAGTGTGAGTGTGAGTGTGAGTGTGAGTGTGAGTGTGAGTGTGAGTGTGAGTGTGAGTGTGAGTGTGAGTGTGAGTGTGAGTGTGAGTGTGAGTGTGAGTGTGAGTGTGAGTGTGAGTGTGAGTGTGAGTGTGAGTGTGAGTGTGAGTGTGAGTGTGAGTGTGAGTGTGAGTGTGAGTGTGAGTGTGAGTATGAGTGTAAGTGTGAGTATGAGTGTAAGTGTGAGTGTGAGTGTGAGTGTGAGTGTGAGTGTGAGTGTGAGTGTGAGTGTGAGTGTGAGTGTGAGTGTGAGTGTGAGTGTGAGTGTGAGTGTGAGTGTGAGTGTGGGTGTGAGTGTGAGTGTGAGTGTGAGTGTGAGTGTGAGTGTGAGTGTGAGTGTGAGTGTGAGTGTGAGTGTGAGTGTGAGTGTGAGTGTGAGTGTGAGTGTGAGTGTAATTGTGAGTGTAAGTGTAAGTGTGAGTGTGAGTGTAAGTGTGAGTGTGAGTGTGAGTGTGAGTGTGAGTGTAAGTGTGAGTGTGAGTGTGAGTGTGAGTGTGAGTGTGAGTGTGAGTGTGAGTGTGAGTGTGAGTGTGAGTGTGAGTGTGAGTGTGAGTGTGAGTGTAAGTGTAAGTGTGAGTGTGAGTGTGAGTGTGAGTGTGAGTGTGAGTGTAGTGTAAGTGTGAGTGTGAGTGTGAGTGTGAGTGTAAGTGTGAGTGTAAGTGTGAGTGTGAGTGTGAGTGTGTGTGTGAGTGTGAGTGTGAGTGTGAGTGTGAGTGTGAGTGTGAGTGTGAGTGTGAGTGTGAGTGTGAGTGTGAGTGTGAGTGTTAGTGTGAGTGTGAATGTGAGTGCGAGTGCAAGTGTGAATGTGAGTGTGAGTGTGAGTGTCAGTGTGAGTGTAAGTGTGAGTGTGAGTGTGAGTGTGAGTGTGAATGTGAGTGTGAGTGTGAGTGTGGGTGTAAGTCTGAGTGTGAGTATGAGTGTAAGTGTGAGTGTAAGTGTGAGTGTGAGTGTGAGTATGAGTGTGAGTGTGAGTGTTAGTGTGAGTGTGAGTGTGAGTGTGAGTTCGAGTGTGAGTGTGAGTGTGAGTGTGAGTGTGAGTGTGAGTGTGAGTGTGAGTGTGAGTGTGAGTGTGAGTGTGAGTGTGAGTGTGAGTGTGAGTGTGAGTGTGAGTGTGAGTGTGAGTGTGAGTGTGAGTGTGAGTGTAAGTAAAAGTGTGATTGTGAGTGTGAGTGTGAGTGTAAGTGTGAGTGTAAATGTAAGTGTGAGTGTGAGTTTGAGTTCGAGTGTGAGTGTAAGTGTGAGTGTGAGTGTGAGTGTGAGTGTGAGTGTGAGTGTGAGTGTGAGTGTGAGTGTGAGTGTGAGTGTGAGTGTGAGTGTGAGTGTGAGTGTGAGTGTGAGTGTGAGTATGAGTGTAAGTGTGAGTGTGAGTGTGAGTGTGAGTGTGAGTGTGAGTGTGAGTGTGAGTGTGAGTGTGGGTGTGAGTGTGAGTGTAGGTGTAAGTGTGAGTGTAAGTGTAAGTGTGAGTGTAAGTGTGAGTGTGAGTGTGAGTGTGAGTGTGAGTGTGAGTGTGAGTGTGAGTGTGAGTGTGAGTGTGAGTGTGAGTGTGAGTGTGAGTGTGAGTGTGAGTGTGAGTGTGAGTGTGAGTGTGAGTGTGAGTGTGAGTGTGAGTGTGAGTGTGAGTGTGAGTGTGAGTGTGAGTGTGAGTGTGAGTGTGAGTGTGAGTGTGAGTGTGAGTGTGAGTGTGAGTGTGAGTGTGAGTGTAATTGTGAGTGTGAGTGTAAGTGTGAGTGTGAGTGTGAGTGTGAGTGTGTGTGTGAGTGTGAGTGTGAGTGTGAGTGTGAGTGTGAGTGTGAGTGTGAGTGTGAGTGTGAGTGTGAGTGTGAGTGTAAATGCGAGTGTGAGTTTGAGTGTGAGTGTAAGTGTGAGTCTGAGTGTGAGTGTAAGTGTGAGTGTGAGTGTGGGTGTGAGTGTGAGTGTGAGTGTGAGTGTGAGTGTGAGTGTGAGTGTGAGTGTGAGTGTGAGTGTGAGTGTGAGTGTGAGTGTGTGTTTGAGTGTGAGTGTGAGTGTGAGTGTGAGTGTGAGTGTGAGTGTGAGTGTAAGTGTGAGTGTGAGTGTAAGTGTGAGTGTGAGTGTGAGTGTGAGTGTGAGTGTGGGTGTGAGTGTGAGTGTGAGTGTGAGTGTGAGTGTGAGTGTGAGTGTGAGTGTGAGTGTGAGTGTGAGTGTGAGTGTGAGTGTGAGTGTGAGTGTGAGTGTGAGTGTGAGTGTGAGTGTGAGTGTGAGTGTGAGTGTGAGTGTGAGTGTGAGTGTGAGTGTGAGTGTGAGTGTGAGTGTGAGTGTGAGTGTGAGTGTGAGTGTGAGTGTGAGTGTGAGTGTGAGTGTGAGTGTAAGTGTGAGTGTGAGTGTGAGTGTGAGTGTGAGTGTGAGTGTGAGTGTGAGTGTGAGTGTGAGTGTGAGTGTGAGTGTGAGTGTGAGTGTGAGTGTGAGTGTGAGTGTGAGTGTGAGTGTGAGTGTGAGTGTGAGTGTGAGTGTGAGTGTGAGTGTGAGTGTGAGTGTGAGTGTGAGTGTGAGTGTGAGTGTGAGTGTGAGTGTGAGTGTGAGTGTGAGTGTGAGTGTGAGTGTGAGTGTGAGTGTGAGTGTGAGTGTGAGTGTGAGTGTGAGTGTGAGTGTGAGTGTGAGTGTGAGTGTGAGTGTGAGTGTGAGTGTGAGTGTAAGTGTGAGTGTGAGTGTGAGTGTGAGTGTGAGTGTGAGTGTGAGTGTGAGTGTGAGTGTGAGTGTGAGTGTGAGTGTAAGTGTGAGTGTAAGTGTGAGTGTGAGTGTGAGTGTGAGTGTGAGTGTGAGTGTGAGTGTGAGTGTGAGTGTGAGTGTGAGTGTGAGTGTGAGTGTGAGTGTGAGTGTGAGTGTGAGTGTGAGTGTGAGTGTGAGTGTGAGT